>JBBPTO010000103.1:0-53689 GCA_038094155.1 Pulveroboletus cf. aberrans | reverse complement strand
GGACACGCACATTGTTCATACACGAAACAAACAAGTAGCAGAGAATCGACATGTCAACCCTTCGACTCAGACAGGGTAACTGCTCGATTATTGTCACACGTCACACATCCCATCAATCGGCCGTGATCCGCCATGCTGTGTAATATAGGCACCCTGCAAGCAGTCTTTTCGTACTTATGGGGATCAAGTTGCTTCCGCAGTCTCCCATCTTACTTAGCTTTTCCTCGACCTAGAACACCGAGCGTTACGTCTGATCATCACGTCGTGTGGCAGGGCTGCCGGATCATGCACCTCTATTGCGTGCTAGTCTTCAAAGGGAACTTGGGCCCAAAGTCGAGGGCCGCAAGAGGAATCGCTGATTCTGTCACATTTGATGGTGTTTACGAGGCAGTTCATGAATCACACAGCGAACTGTCGGACTCAGGGGTGGCTGCTTTTGATGTGGAAGAATAACGCAGTATTGAAGTCAAACGTATTCGGTGGGGCATGTCCTTAAAAGTGATGGCTGACTTCAAGATTCATTCCCTATATTCTTCCTAGCAGGATCAAGACCAAATGTCGGGTGTCTCTACTTCAAGTCTTCTATATGGCGGAACCTACTTTGCCGTCATCATATCTACCGTCCTTTATGGCATCTTGTGCATGCAAACGTGAGTGCGGTAGTTCGGCACTAATAATATTCCATAGTGCCAGTGACTGACCGTAAGGTGCACGCACGCTCCTCCTCCAGATTCTTCTATTACATCCAGTGAGGTTTCCCTAGATTTCTGCCGGTCAGTTTACGTGAGATGTTTTCGGTTAGTTTCCAGAAAGAATCCTTGTACATGAAGATCTTTGTGAGTCGGCCTTTCTTGTCGCCTCGAGGTTGAGCAAGACCATGACATTTATATATAGATATTGGTATGACTCTTGATGAGAATTCGATCCGGGACATCGTGACACCTTGCATAGGTCCTTAACCATGGTTCAAGAAGCATTGACCATAAGCGCTTGTTCGTCTTTTGATGTCTACAGCAACTCTGCCGTCCCTTTTATTGTTTTTGTGCCTTATCACAGCATACAAGTATTTCATGGCTGGCTTGGTGGATCCGACGTCATACCAGTATATGAGTCCGTGAGTTGTTCATGCCTGTTGTTTTATTTTTGGTTTTTTCACGCATCTACGTGACGGTTTCCCAAGAGAATTTGTCGTGAGTAACGCTTGAAATCAGTCATGATTCATCTACACGAGGAGCTGCAGATTAAAGGAATTTTCACGGTGGGATGAATCTTTACTCGCCCCAGTGAAATATGAGCTGAGATGCTGCGCAGGTCCTGGTCGCATTATGTGCGCAAGGTTTTTTCATACACCGACTCTATATTTGTGGGTCTCTACTTCCAGGTCCTTTTCTGCTCTTCATTCATGGTCATCCAGTCAGCAAGGGAAACATTCTGGTGCCCATCACATGGGTATGCATCCTGTATAGCCAACTTGTGTCCCGCTTAAGTCCTACATGCAGTTTCCCCTGGCTATCTGGCAGCTTGGTGAGGTATTATAAACCTGAGAGCACAGATGTCTGATGTCTGTTGTTGATACAAGTGTCCGTTATCAGCAAGTATTTTAAGGCTCATTCACGTTGATCGATACTGACAATCACAATCTTAGTCCAAGTCAAAGAGTTGATTCACGTTGTGAATGGGTTTGCTCGTATCCCTTGCGCTTACTGGCATCTTCTTATTCACGCTTCTCATCCACCTTTAGTTCACCCATTGTGCAGCTTGACGTGGTCCATAACCCCTTCATCACGGTATGCCTAAGGCTGTGGCTTTGATACCCGAGAAAGAGCTTACAACCTTGTGACAGGGAATAGTGGGCTCTAATTTTTCCATTGCTGCCGCAGTGGACGTTGCAATCGCTGTCATTTTTACTCGATTGCTCATTTGAGAACGAACAGATGCTCCTTTGTTGAAAAGGTGAGGAAGCGACGCCTGGTTATACTGTTGAAGCAGCACAGCACGAAGTTTGTTTTCTCGATGATAACCACTTATTCACCCCCAACAGCACCACGCAGCTCTTGCAGCGCCTCATGATATTGGCAGTGAACACGGGTATCTGGACGGCCACGTTCTCCGTCTTCGGTGCTGTTATGGTGTGTACCGTTTTCACACCCTCGCCACCTGAGGGGGGTCCTGATCATTTTTCTTGTCGTTCAGCTATTCGCATTTCCATCCACGCTGCTCCAGAACCTGTTCGTCGAACCACTCTGTTCGCTCTATGGTAATACGCTGCTTGCAAACCTGAACGCGAGAGCATACATCCAGTGCGGCCCCCAAAGTTTGAATGTCTGGTCTGTGGCACAAAGAGGAGTGATAACAGCGCCTAGACGCCTCACATGTTTCGTGGTTGGATTTCTCTGTGGAACAGCTGTGGATCTGGGATCGACTGCTGCGGGGGGTAGGGAATTTTGGAGACCAGAGGCACCAATCCAAGGTCCAGTTCATATGACAGAGAAATCCCCGGTCAATCACGCCAAACATGACTGTGCCAGAGCTGTGCGACACAGCGTCAGACAACTCTTCATCGACTAGCTTCCCATATTCCCACAAGACCTGGGGAAAATGTGGAACTGTTGCCGAATCGATGTTGTACACCACGAACTTCTTGCCAGACACATAGACAATGAACCATTTTCCACCAATGACGTTAGACACGATTGATGGCCCCTCGAAGCGAATCTCCCTTCTCGCAGCGGTAGTGTCCACAACTGCCAGCCGTCCAGATTTCAGGCTCACTAGAGCGCGCTCCAAGGATTGGACTGATTGGTATGTAAATAGTCCAGGTGGACGAGGCAAACGGGCGTTCGCATACAGCACCCTCCAAACTTGAGAAAAGCAGTTGAGATCGAGAAACTGGTTCTAAACCTGGTGTGGACGGTTTGAGACTGAAGTTGGTCGGCGGGAGAAGAATGATGGCTTACCGTGCGCATGTGAATGATATCACTGGCACTCGATCGACATGAAGCGGAAAATCCTGCAAACGATTTCTGGTGGTCAGGTGAACTGAGCGTGCATTTTTAGCAGTCACCAATACACCAGAGATGGTACTCGGTACAACTTGCACAAAAGGGCAAAGACACACCACACGCACACTTGTCCCTCAAGTGTTCATTGCTCATCTTCTCCCATTACACGCGCTACACCTTTCTCCCTTGGCATATATACCGCTTGGGTATGCCCCCTGGGCTCGACAGCTTGATTTCGCCATTTGGAGGAGTAGAAAAGACGGTATCAAGCACATGCGTGGATGAGTTAGTGCTCCTCCTTGGTGTTGCGTACAGGTTGAGAAGGAAAATTGGGTAGAGATACAATAGAAAGGCCAAACTTGAGAGGGTAAAGGCGGGCGGTGAGGTAGGAATGGGAATGAAGGACGACACACCTGCGCATTCTGAGATCAAAATTATGTGGATGGTCGGGCCAGAGTGGGGAATAACACAGCGTGATCTGGGTGAAAAATTAAACGAACAAGCAGCCGACATGGAGACCGGGACGAAGAGGCATGCGCTTGGTGTAGAGGAAAGGTGAGGTCGGGTTTGCGCCGCCAGACTGGGAACGGCGGATCAGCCACCACGCGCAGGGAGACAAGGGGGGAGGAAAAAGACATACGGAGAGATATACGACCTGCTGTCCGTGCGTCGAATCGTCCGTCTTGGCCGCCTCGCACGCGCGCATGACGCACCTATTTCACGTCGGTCAGACCCCCCCAAGGATAAAGTCCACACGCACTTGCGATCAATCTTTTCAAACTGAGCCGCATCCCCTACATTGGCCCACATCGTGCTGAGCGTGATGAACACGACGTCCCACTGACCGAGGTCTCGGCGCGTCCTCGAGCTTCGTAGTCGGTCACATATTTCTCGAGCTTGGGTTGGGGTTAGAGTTGTACGGGTGGGGTCACACACCGGCCGTACCCGTCTACATACATCCATGCATTGCTCGCGAGTCGTTTGCTGATGGCGCCAGTTGTGCCGAGGAGCAGAGCAGATCTTCAGGAGTGCTGGTGGCTGTGACCATCATAGTCAAATCGAATTGGGACGAGAGAACATACTGGTTTGCCCATGGGGGATACGCTGTACATCACATGTTGTGATGGAAGCCATCTGAGTGGAAATTGCGAGACGAGTGATAATACCGTTCCTTCGTACTACAGATTAATTCCGTTGGCAGAGCCATGGCCATAGTCTACTACTACCGAGTGTGATGATCACCCGAAATTGACCCTCACGAGACTAGGCGCTGCTCATTAGTTCTCCCACAGGCACGTCGCAACTTGGCCAAGGAGCAGCGTGGGGATCAACCCGAACTGACACCCCGAACTGTCCTTTAACGCACGGAATTCTAAGCGAATGTTTCTGTGATACCCGCTTGAAACGCTTCCACCAGGCACCGTATAGTATTCCCTTGGCGATTTCAGGGTTGGACCGTACCTCCAGATTGGGGAAAGCTGGTGGAAAAGACGTGCAAATGAGACGTGCGCAAGCTTGGCTTCGTCTTCTTAGAGAGCCTGACTGCTGAGATCGAGGGACATTTGCACATTCAGATATTACGAAGTTTGGGTGAGCAACAAGTTTCTACAGCTTCTTGCCATCGGATCTATGTATCGGAAGACAGATGACAACCAGCCGCTGTGCACCGGTCAACGTAAGGTGCGCCTCAGTTATTGTGTCCTTGTTAGTCATGATATCAAGCTCAAGCTTCATTTGCCTAAGTTGGTATTTACGAGGCGCGGAATCCAGTGTCTTGATAAACGAGGGCTGCCAGAAGCTGGCTCCCGTAACACCATTGTCACCTTCTGTCCTGTTACGCATGCAGCCGCACAACCAGAACGGTAACTCCGCTCCCTTTCATGATTTATTCGATCTGAGTTGCTTCTTGTAGCCCTTATTTTTCTCATCTCCCTCGCATTATACCCAGTGTATACGCACGCTGTGAACAACTTCACGCAGTGTTGGGAGGGTGTATTAAGTTGTGCCGTTAATCCAAACAGCCAGGATTGCATTTCGACCATAGATATTTCGAACACCACCGCATTCTCTATACTTCGCACAAGCACGGGCTCCCCTATCCAGGCAGATGTTGGCTCTCTGGGTGCAGCCACTGGGCTCTCATATGCAGGATGTGTCGAGTATTGCGGAAGCGGCCCGATGATGTCTGGCTGGGCCGAATTTTCACGGGAATATTGCACGTGGCTTCTACCATCTCTTGCCTTGCTGTCGCAGCTCCCCTTTGGTGCTCAACGGAGAGCGGATAATCTCATGTCCGCAATTCTGATAGTTGGGTCACCAACACTAGCTGGTTACTCACTGTTTGTAACCTTGCTCAATGGACGGTGGCTCAAGGATCAACTTTTCGCAGGGATCGACTACCCCAGTGACACGGTGGTCCAGTCTGTGTTACGGGTTCTGAATGGTCTCCAACAGGTTCCTGTTCGTGTCCATCCAGGTCAATCTGCCCCATTCGAGTCTCTTGTCGTCCACCCAGAATATGACAAGTGGTGGTTCACGTTTGCAGCAGAACTCGACTATTCACATACATGGTCAGTTGCATCTGCAACATCAATCGCCTGGGTGATCATCGCATACGTGCTCAATGTTGTTGATTCCTTCACAAACATAGGGGAAAACCTTAACTTGGGGCAGGAAAGTGGGTCGATGTGGCTTTGGCTATTGCCAATTGTGGTGGGCTGGTTGGTTCTTTCACCTAAATGCGATTACAATCGTGTGCACGATGCATACCACAAGGCAAACAGACAGGTATTCGTCCAAGGAGCCCACAATGATCCTGGCGCCACTCATGCATTCACCCATCTCACCCCCGACTTCGGTTTAACCATTGATGCTACGCCAGCCTGGGAGTTTAATGACAAGAATATCACTTCGCCGGATGAATCACGAATTCCCCCAGTCTTCAACTATGCAAGAACATTGTCATGGTCTCGAACGGCCTACGTGACCTCGTTGTTCTACCGTGAAGCTTGGAAAAAGTCGAACTGTCGAATTGGGGTCGACTGTGGGCACACTTCTGGGAACGTGGACTGCCAGCGCTGTGGTGCTCCCCGGGAGAGCCGACTCGGAAACCATGATCAGATTATTCGTTATTGTCATCCAGGCGGCCATAATCACTCTGGTGCCCATGTTATTTGGCCACGAGGTGTATTCTTCAACATGATCGTGGCCTCCCTCATGGCACTGCAACTGCAGTGGGGGACAACATGTGCAGCATTTATAGTAACATGGTATACACCTACTGTCGTGAGTAGTTTCATACGAAGAGATTTTCCACTGATTCAGGCTGATTGTCATAATTCCAGGGACTCGGGTGCCAATCTCTTTTACACTTGCTGTACGGCACAGTATCCACAGTAGTGTGGATTTTGCTTGTTTTGTCCAGCATACTTGGTTACTACGCACATCACTTCAACGACAACACTACTACCCCGAGGACCAAGCCGGGTAGTAATGAGCAACACGGTATGATGCCATCCTTCCCCTCTACCCACCCTAAACGCATCATAATAGCTGGTATCGCGAATAATTTCTATGGACCCTCCGACAGTGCTAATATACAATTGCATGAAATTCGTGCGCTTAATAATGGCACAAATAGAGAAACGGACGTCGATGAAGCTGCAAGCAGTCACCCGCAGTCAGTCAAATTCCTCTGTGCCAGGCGGATACCCGCGCAGACGATGACTCGGGCAGCGGATTGGCTAAGGTGGATAGGAAAGTCACTTGCCGTCCTCAATGCGATCGGAGCCCTGGCGAGTTCAGTTCTCGGATATGCCGGGTTTTACACAGGTTGTTATTGTAGAGCAAGCATTTTCTCCCGGGGATCCGCAGGATTTGATGTCTTCGTGCCTTCCCCGAGCGACATTGAATTGGCGAGGAATGCTTGGGCAGGAGCTCTTGTACTTTCTTTGATTTCTTGTGCTTTCTTTGTTGGCGCAATTTTCCTTGTGAAGGACTCATTGCCTTCCTAGTTGTGTATCTCAACACACTTGAAGTACACTTGCTCTGGTAGAGGAGGTACCATGATTGCAACAATGTGGATGACATTACTAATGAGAATATTGGACGGAGGTTAACCACATCATGACGCACCGTGCGTGAACGAAACCGTGGGCACTGGGACGACGTGTCTTAATCCTCCCAAACATGCGAATAGCTAGCTCATATTCATCCCGCATGATGGTGCTTCGGTTCAGATGACCTCACTGCAGTGAGGAGCCTGATCGGCACGCATCGGAACGCCTTCGAGGTGGCAAAAGGTAAGCGCAACTTAGGGAAATCGAACACTAAACGGATACCAGCTGCAGGCCAGTCACATTCGGATCATGCGTCGTTTTCGTCGCACCGATCCGTTACGTCCGAGTCTCGATCAGGAGAGATCATAAATCTTGGCCATGATGAGAGTTCCGTGGAAAGGCCACAGAACGCTGCCTGTCTCAGCCGCACAACTTGAATGATGACCATCTCTAACGACGGCTCAGTGGTACAAGTGCTCGCTGCAGAGTGGGTGGCAACAACTTGTAGTAAGCCTCGTGGAACGAGGAAAGATAAGAGGACGATGAAAGGGCGAAGCAGATCATGTCGGAGAATCCAAGCATTAAGTCGAGTGCGTCGGGTTGTTCAGGAAGCGGGGTTCTATCCGATGGGACTGGGTAAGAACAGGAAAGCTTTTATACTAAGGCGGAGTGGTGTGATTCGGAAACTTTGAAGGAACGTATATGATACGATTGGAAAAAATGTGAAGGGTTACCCACGAAAACTATGACGGAAGTATGCCAGACCATGAAAGTGACACGACCAAGGGTGTTCGAGACCGCGGTGACGGGTGATTCGAGCAAGCAACCTGAACCCGGATCAGTATATGGAGGTCTTGGATTTCTTACGAGCTCAATACCTGTGGTGAGTGACATCGCGGTGAACAACCATTGCAATTGAACGTGTTGACCTGGGACCCACGTGTAAGCGAAGCCTGTTATCGACCTCCACACAACACGAAGTGTGCGAACCCCACGGCGTTCGAAGGAATAATCATAGCATGTGTCGCATTGACAAAAGCAATCTTGCGAAAATCTCTAACGTACTGATCGTAACCTCCGGTCAATGAAACCAAGACGGTGGTGGTTTTATTTTTTGTTTTTGGAAAGGCACAACAGCATTGGGTAGCCAGCTAACATTCCGACGCACGGCACACCCATGGGGAGGCGGCATATCTGCTAAGCCACCAGACTCCCCCAAAACGGTGGTTATTAGTCTGGTGGCTGATATCGTGGTTGAAGTTGGAGCGGAAATTTCCGGTTATCTAGTGTTACCAGTTCCATTGATGACCGGCTGTGGAGCCCAAGTCTCTGCCACGGACTCTGTCGGTTGAAGGTGCGTTCACACTGATCTACACTATCATTGGGGTGGTATGATCACAGAATACGCCTTGTACTCAGCAGCCTGAGCGTGCTTTGTAGCCTGCGTCCTACTAGTACCTCGGCTTCACCCGATTGGACCCGTGCTCCGTCTCTCACGGACTTCTGTTCAAATGCAGATCAACGAATAGCAGAGAATCTAGACATCAACGTCTCAACTTGGACCCGGTCGCAACAAGGCCGTTTCCCGGTCACCACGCGGACGTTTACCCGGCACATCAGTCGGCCGTGTTCGCGTTCTGGAAACTTCCTGGCATATGCCATGCTGTGTAATATAGGCACTTTGCAAGCAATCTTTTCTTACTTCCGAGCATCAAGTTGCTTCCGCGAGCCTCCCTTCTTAGGCTTCCCGGAATCCAGTATACCGGGCGTCACGCCTGACGATCATGCCGTGTGGCGGCGATTTAAACACATGTCCATCCCGGTTATGAATACGACGCGTGCCGGGGATGCCAGACCATTATATGCTAGCGTTGACAGGGAAGGACCTCAAGGTTTGATGGTGGCACGAATTCCGTCGCATTCGGAGTTTACGAGGCAGTTCACGAATCACACAGCAAACTGTCGGACTCGGAGGCGGTTGCTATTGATGACACAGTAAGCCAAACATATTTGGTGACATGCTATTCGAATCTCTAAAGCCTATTCTTCAAACTGGGCTATGGTTGGTTCGGGAGCTGCGCTGTGGTAATGCTATCCCCTACACGCAATTGGAATTTATATTAATGGGGTATGCCCATAAAGATGATGGCTGGCTTCAGGATTCATTGTCTATTCGAATATTCTTCCTGGCTGGATCAAGAACAAATGCTGGATCCTTCTGCTTCAAATCTTCTGTATGGTGCAACATATATTGCTGCCATCATATCTACCGCACTATATGGTGTCTTGTGCATGCAAACGTGAGTACGATAACTCAGCACGTACCATAGTGTCGGTGACTGACTGCGAGGTATACACATGTTCTTCTAGATTCTTCTATTACATCCAGTGAGGCCTCGCGCTTTCCTGCATCTCCGCCAGCCAGTTTACGTGAAATATTTTCGGTTTAGTTCCCAGGAAGAATTCTTGTACATGAAGAGCTTCGTGAGCCGACCTTTTTCCTCGAACATGTCTGCATTGGGGTTGAGCAGAACCATGATATTCATGTATAGGTGGCGATCCTATGGTATGTCTCTTATTATGATGAAAATTCGATTTGGGACATCCTACGACACCTTGCATAGGACCCTAACCACGGTTCAGGAGGGGATGACCATTAGCGCTTGTTCGTCTTTCGATGTCCACAGCAACTCTGTCATCTTCTTTATTATTTACATGCCTTATCGCAGCATCCAAGTATTTAATGGCCGGCCTGGTGGACTCGACGTCATACCGGTACATGAGCCCGTGAGTTGCTCACGCCTGGTTTTCATTTTTGTCCACTTCGATGTGATGGTCTCTCCAGAGAATTCATCGTGAGTGTGCGGCGCTTGACATCAGTCATGATTCATCTACACAAGGAGCTGCAGATTAAAGGAATTTTCACGGTGAGATGAATCTTTGCTCGTCCCGGTGAAATATAAACTGAGACACTGTCCAGGCCCTGGTCGCAGTATGCACGCAAGGTTTTTTCATCTACCGACTCTATGTTTGTAGGTCTCGACCTCCATGTCCTTTTTTACCTTCCTTCACGGTCACCCAGTCAGTAAGGGAAACATTCTGGCACCCATCATATGGGTATGCACACTGTATCGCTACCTTACATTTCGCTTAAGCCCCACCTGCAGCTTCCCCTGGCGATCTGGCAGCTCGGTGAGTGTTATAAACTTGGGGGTGCAGATGCCTGACAATGTCCATGATTGGTACCAGTGTCCGTTTTCAGTAAATAATTCGAGGCTCGTTCACGTTGATCGATGCTGACACTCATGATCTCAGTCCAGGTCGGGGAGTCGATTCACATTGTGAACGGGTTCGCTTGTATTACTCGCGCTTATTGGCATTTTCTCATCCGTGCTTCCCACCAGTTCGCCCATTGTACAGCTCGCTGTGGTCCACGACCCCTTCGTCACGGCATGTTTATGGCTGTGGTGTTGATGGTTACGAAAGAACTCACCACCTGGCGACAGGGAGTAGTGGCCTCTTATATCTCCGTTGCTGCTGTAGTGGACGTAGCAATCGCTGTCTTCTTCACTCGATTGCTCATTCGCGAACGAACAGATACCCCTACATTAGAAAGGTGAGGAGGCGATGCCCGGTCATACCGTTGAGACTTATTCGTTCCCAACAGCACCACACAGCTCTTGCAGCGACTCACGATATTGGCAGTGAACACTGGTATCTGGACGGCCACGTTCGCCGTGCTCGGTGCTGCTATGGTGTGTGCTGTCTTCGGTACTGGTGGGGTCCTGATCATTTTTCTCGTCACACAGCTATTTGCATTTCCACCCACAATGCTTCAGAGCGTATTCATCGAACCGCTTTGTTCGCTCTATGGCAACACGCTGCTTGCCAACCTGAACGCGAAACCATATCTCCAGTGCAAGACACGTCCCCTTAGTTTGAATGTCTGGACCGCGACGCGTATTACGACTAGGAGGTGCAATGACAATGCCATAATAGGGAACTGGACACCTCGGACGGTTATATAGGTTTCGTAGTTGGACCACCCTGTGAATGAGATCGTCTAACGAGGCGGAGGGAGGCGACGGAGGCACTGACAATTACTCCTAAGGCTTGAGACACCACGGCATGCTCTTGACGAGGTTTGTCATGAGAGCCCTAGTTCTATGTTCGATTGGAAAGGGAGCAGAGGACGGAGATTTGAGGCTTGGAGCATTGTTGTAATGTGTATGCTATCCATCTGTAAGCACGCCGGCTTACCTAGGTCCCATAACTAGTACATATACCGTCCGCACTGCTGAATGCTAGTCATTCAGTATTCTGCCTTTTGGTGTAGCGGCTATGCGCGGCGGTCTGGTCGTTTACACCAACGAGGTAAAATCATTCCACCCCATGAGCGATGATCATCAGGTTTATTGTCGTGAACGGCCCTGACACGGACAGAGACGGTCACCGGGCGTGACCGCTAGTATTCTCGAACCATGGATCGACACGGCTACTACTCAGATCAGCCCGCTTTTCTTTCTGATTCCCCCTGTGGCATATATTGCCAATATGTCATCATGATTTTGATCGGATAACATGGATGAGCCGGTGGAGAAGTCCTTGGTTGGTCAGATGATGATGGATCATCGTGTTTAGTAGTAGGTGCGAGAATTTGTGAGATCAATTCTTTCCCTTTTGAATGAAGAAGGCAGGCGAGTTTGATCGCACTTCAGAATCACGATGGTTCAGGGCTATCGCCTCACCGTGAAACCCGCAGACCACGACCACGGTTGAACTTGAGAACGTTCATGACCCAAATGGTTTGTGCCCGTTGGTTGGCTGATCATTTGGTGGAAACATAGGTGAGCTTACCAACACACTTTGTCATCACTCTACATTGTTCATGTAACTGGCGAGCGTCAACAGGGAATCGTAACGTATAAGAGGGACTGCGCCATCTGGAATCAGGATCATTTCTTTCATGTCTTCCAAAACCCGAGTTTTCATCACAGGCGCGACTGGTATGCCCCAAAATCGTTGGAAATTACCCCTATTCTGAACCCGCCTTTCCATTGGTAGGTTACGTCGCTGGCTCTGTACTCGATCGCCTCGTCCGGCACCCCACTTTTGCGACCTCCGAGATCACTGTCCTCACTCGTCAAGCTGACAAGGCTCCCGCCTTTGAGTCGCTTGGCGTTAAAGCAATCCTTGGTTCCTACAACGATCACGCACTTCTCGAGAAACAAGCCTCCCTGAACGATATCATCATCGCTTGTGTGCATATATACCCACTAAATTACCATTAGCACCTGGGTTAATCTGATGCATTTCTTGTCATTCCTTGATCTAGGCGGATTCCGATAATGCGGAAGCATGTACTGCGATCTTGAGAGGTTTGAAGAAGAGGCACGATACGACTGGGAAGGTGCCGATTCTCGTGCACACCGTGAGTAATTGAGCCTTAGGCATTTATCACCCTCTAATCTTTGGTCATTCAGTCAGGGACCGGTGCGCAGCTCCTCAACTGTTCGCTGTTCGTTGCCTTTATAACCCTCTGTCAGCTATCATTGTCGACAATGCGGAGGGAAACTACACAACTGAGACGGTCTGGGATGACACAGACGTAGCCCAACTAGACACCATTGCAGACACTCAACTTCATCGGAATGTCGACACCCTTATTCTTGCTGCTGACAAAGAAGGTAAATACGGGCCGCTCAGGCGTATCTCTTCTACGTTTCACTGACTTACAGTCACAAGGGTACGTAAAGACGTACATCGTCATCCCTTCGACGATCTATGGCTTTGCTTCTGGAAAACTAGTGGATTTGGGCGCTCAGCACACACGCTCCATTCAGATCCCCCTGGGAGTGACTGCCAGCATCGCCAGGAAGCGTGGAGGATATGTCGGCCAGGGTTCGAACGTATGGCCAAATGTTCACGTCGATGACAGTAGGTTTCCTTATTCTGATAGTTGGTGGGGCTCAATTTACGACCGCGGCTTGCAGTCGCAGATCTCTACATTGTCCTTTACGATGCTATCCTGGAAGGAAAAGCTGGCCACGGTCATGAGGGACTTTACTTTGGCGAGAACGGCCACCATGTATTAAAAGATGTTGGCGCCAAGATCGGAGAAGTGCTCTATGATCTAGGCGTCAGCGAGACGGCCGAACCAAAGGCGTTTACCGAAGAGGATTATAAAACGTATCCCTTCGTACGTGCTCGTGCAAGGAGTGTTTGCTACATGTGCTGATCAATGACACATTGCTCCAGCTGCCCTTCCTCCTTGGATCGAACTGCAAATGTAGGTCAAGCCGTGCGCGTGCCCTTGGCTGGAAGCCCAAGTACACCACAGAAGATATGTTGGAGAGCATCAGGGGAGAGGTCGAGTGGCAGTTGAAGAATGGTCCGTGATTGGAGATCTTAACATGAGTTGGAGCATTTTGTATCACGTTCGTGCATGAAGCTGGTCGAGAAACATGATATGGAAGTCGAGGCTTTGGACTGAAAGTGCTACGTGCCGATTGCATCCCACTGGGCCATCGTATGTCGCACCGAATTGTTGCACTACGGCAAAGCGGTCGCCATCAGAAGCAGACTCTCACCGGAGTAGAACGAGTTACGACTGTCTTTCACTCGAGACTTGAAAGTGTCCGGAAGAGGCCGTGACAGTCACGACACTCTAGGCTCCTGACGCGTTGACATGACGCTGCCATACACCTGTACCCTCTCTCGCCATCCCCAACACAAAGAGATGATGACGGAAACACAAACCGTCGCGGCATTGTCATCGACGCCCCATGCATGGCGCACCGAGCTGTTCCCCTGACGCGTTGACGCGTCAATGATAACGACATGCGACATGTCCAGACGTCAAACAACATCAATGCGGACAGCGATACAGGGGGCCGTCTGACACTGACAGCGTGTCTATGGCGGACACGAAAATGCACTGATCACAAAGACATTATGACATCGTCATCGACGCGTGCGGCACATCCAACCAATGCTCTTCTCCCACACGTTCCCCGGGCCCGACACGACGACGATGTATCAATCGCGTTGACGCGACCGTCGTATCGCCGTTGACTCGATGAAGGTACCCTTGCTCACCCTGGCGTCTTCACCTGTTACCTCGCGCCACGTTTTCTTGACTCCCAAATGACTCGAATTTTTTATGTTCATCTCGCCCGGACAGGTGGACCTTTCCTCCAGTCTCGTACATACGGGACGGGCTGCGAGCGCCGCGAGCACTAGTGAACCTAACAAAAGGTCTCTGTTCCATGCAGTCATGCAAGTTGTCATGTGTTCGTTCTTGCTGTTGTCTTGTCAAATTGATTGCTGTCACGCGCTAATACAACACAGTGATCCTAGGTTGCGTGAAGTCTACCAGCACGCGTGCGCATGTCTCCAGTTTGCATGCCAGCCGTCAATGCATCACATTTGGCAATCCTTTCTTTGTTATTATGCACGCGGGAGCGCGATTGTTCGGCTTACGCCCAAGTGGGTTCGGGGTCCTGACCCCGGCGACGATGCGCCATTTAATTGAAAAATCGCGCCTCCGACGGTTATCTTGCGAACTGCTGTAAATTCAATACCATGGAACAACTTTCATTTTCCCTGGCCCGTGGGCGGTGGCATCCCAGATATACTGACATACTGTAACATGTCCCACCAGCTTAGGAGGACGTCTGCGATGTTATACTGAATTCCCCATCACCCACCCCTTGCGACCTTCTTTGTTTCCTGACCTTCACCATAGTATGGGCGCTTTTTCTCTTCGTCAGTATTTCCGCGAGCAACAGCGTACCCTCCCTCTATCCAGAGCAGTTGATGACATTAGATCAAAGACTTTTGTGGTGACTGGGTCAAACGTCGGGCTGGGTTTCGAAACTTCAGTGCATCTCGCGAAGATGAGGCCAGGTTTGCTTGTTGCGACATGCCGGGACTTGAACAAATGTGATCAGACACAAAGATGTAAGATATTCAGTCATGCCGTGTCCCGCAAGACTGACCCGATGGAAACGATGCACCAAGCCATTCTCGAGCGGGTAGCTGCGGAGGGCGTACTGAATCCACAGGTATCTGTCTGGCCACTCGAGTTGGGGAGTTTCGAGAGCGTGCGCTCCTTTGCTGATAGGGTCCAAACGTCTACCAATGGTGCGTTGAATGCGTTCGTCGCGAACGCCGGAGTTCTTTCGGGCAACTACACTCAAACCCAAGACGGTTGGGAAGTAACGTATGATTACAATTCCTTTGCCTTCTCCATCATCTTACCTATTTCGTTATATCAGACTACAAGTGAATTATCTTTCTACCGTGTTGCTGAGCATCTTGCTCCTGCCGAACTTGATAGAGTCTTCCTCTCGTGATTCACCGTCACGTTTGGTTGTGGTGTCGAGTTTTGCACATCATTTTGCTCGTGGATTGAAGGCGGCAGACACATGGAGCAATATCCTCGAAACCATCAACCGGCCAGATTTTGATGATGGGTCCGTGAAAATTCCGCTCCGCGCGCTGAAACAAAATTGAGAGCAGCCTTCCACTTAGTCTGCGTCGTTATCCGATGTCAAAACGTGAGTATCGTACCACCGAATTTGAAGACGGTCGAAGACGGGAGCTTTCTTCAGTTTTGGAGATTATATTCGTTCGAGAGCTTGCGTCACGCCTCGCCGACTCCACGCCGCCTGTCATTGCTTGCACGGTCAACCCGGGGTACTGTAAATCATCTTTGGTCCGTACCAGACCGGGGAAATGGATCCATTACGCACTTAGAAGGTTATTCCTTGTGCGATCAACAGAGGAGGGCAGCAGAGCGCTAGTCCATGCTACTATTTCTAGCGATCGTTCGATGCATGGTCGGTACTTGTCCTGTTGTCGGGTTACTGAAGAATGCGATTTCCTACACACTCCAGGAGGGAGGGCATTCTCTGCCAGGCTCTGGGTAAGAGATCTTGCAACGGGTGTACAGCTGGATTCTTACCTCGCTGAACCAACAGGAAGAAACTATCACACTCTTGTCTAGCGTTGACAATCGGGTCTCGGAGATTATTGAAAGGTATTGTAATTGAGATTGCAGGCCACCCTGACAGGCTATATCATCCGCTCCAAGAGCAAAACCATGATCTCGTTACTTATTGGTATTCGTCTTGTGGTGGGAGAATCAACTGCTCTGGCAATAGGATAAAGTCGGTCTCAGGCTCGGATGGGGTCAACTGTTTCGGCGTGTGATGCATTAGGCGGGAGTCGACGCTTTTAACCTTTCGTTCTGCCTATGGTCACTGGTGACTGGAGGGGAAACTCTGGCCTGTTCACATAATCCCCCCTTCTTCACCAAAGTGTTGACGTTCCCGCCATCGACTGGCGCCATTCGTTTCATGCCTTCTGTATCACTGTTATCCTTTGGCATATGGATAATCTTACGTCCAAGGCTTGTCGACTTCACCTTTCCGACATATTCGAGACCGTCTTGTTTTAGCCATCATGATCGCACTGTCGAGTCGGGGCGCGGCAGAACTCTTTTTCTTCCTCGAGGTCGGATGTCCTGTCATATGCCTCAGCGACTTCAAGATGGTGTGAACCAGAATGGATGAAACCGTTAGACGGCATATCACTGAGCCCATGAGTTTGCCTCGGCCTCCTCGGGCGAACAGATGGCCTTGGGCCCAAAAGTCTGGTGTCCTCAGCCTATCGCAGTCCTCGGCACTTCCCCTCGGCCCGTTCCAACGGATTCCGAACGGAATTCGCAGGAAGGGACGCTGTCCGAATCGACATCGCCAACTGCACGGCATCACAACTTGCCTGTTTCAGAACTTGTTGAGCGTTGATATCATGATGAGAGCTGCGACTTTATGGTTTCATTGTTAGTTCTGTTCAAATATACTTTCTATGGTGAAGCGCGCGCGCATTTTGCGTCTGACGAGCTCAGGAGCGATTTTAGCAGTTCAGAAGGGCACGAATACGTCATTGTTTGTGACGGATGAGTAGGCGTACTATCTGTCATTCGTTGATGTAAGGACTGCCGTCTTTCTCCACGTCTTCACACTCCCGAATCCTCCCGGTCGTCAACAATATGCACTTGATGTCCAACATATTCAACTCCGGCACCGGTACTCCCTTGCCTAGGTCGACCTTTTCAAAGCCGGCGACGAAATTCGCCAAACGAGCTTCGGATGAGTGTGAAGCAGAGGATGATATCGTGACATCCGCGACGGAGGCAGGTGGATTACTTGGTCGCATCTTCCCGTTAGCGGGTGTTTCAGTGGCTTGACCATCCAAAATTTCAACGTTTGTCCCATTCGACGTTGTCTGAAGGGTTTTGGGTGAGGACAACTTTGCTCGCTTCGGCGTAGGTGCCTTAGGCTGGGCGGACCGTCTGCGTTTCTCGCCCATTTTGACAATTGGTGTATCGGGTTCCACGATTGGACGCGTTTTCCCATTTGACCTAGTCCTCGAAATGAAGCTGGGCTCTTTCCATGCTTCCGCGTCGTGCGTTGGGATGCGGGAGGGCGTGATTTTTTCTTGTATCTCCTCCGTTTGGCTAGTGGGGGGCTGGAGGACCTGTGAGAATGCTGTCCTCTCATCTTCCGAAAAAAGGGAATGCATGGAACACTGGGACACAGATGGACGAATGGTCGTGCGATCAGTGTTCAGTCTAGTAGGAGACGGGCTTTCCATCGACTCGCTGGCCAGGCGTGAAGGCACCAGAGATGGACTGCCTTGGAACGTAACTTGTGTGACCACTTCGTCAATGGACGACTGGCTATTCTCGTGGTTTGAATTGGTGTCGCTTTCGCTCGCGTCCTGATCTGTCTGTTGGCCAGGTCCAACCCCCGTCCCCGTGCTGTGCGTTAACTGCAGTTCGTCGATCTCTTCTTCAGCATCTGACTTCTCTACTTCAAGCACTTCGATTCTGGGAGCACTTGGCACAAGCGGGTGGCATGATTCTGAACATTGATTTCCCGTATCTGGCTCTGCTGCTTCAGCCATATCTTTGGCTTCGACCGAAGTGGTTTCCTGCTCGACGGCATGGCCGGGAATGGGCAATGGCTCTGCAAATGTCTTTGACATACGCCTTGATGTGTTTACTAATATTTGCTCTCTGGATGTGGATGCATCGCAAGGTTTAAACTCCTTTGCAAGGGAAGATGGGAGGGCCGGAGAGTGGGACAGTATTTGAGATTGCTGCGACTGTGAAAGGTGCTGTGATTGAGGATGGGGTTGGGACGATCCTACACCAGACGTGTCCGAATTCGGTACTAGGATCTGAATCGGGGCTTGCTTGGTGGAGTTTAGTCGAGGAGCAGAGAGTCCTGGATGTGGGACCTTTCGTTGAAAGTTCCTCCGAATACCCACGGGCATCGGTAAGGAGGACGATGGAAGGGATAGGGAGGAGGAGGGCGGAGGGGAAGACTGCTGCTGAGAAAGGTCTGGAGAACTACGAGGGAGTGAAGAGGAGGAAGGTGGAGGTGAGCGCTTGATACGTTGCGCGGGTGTAGGTGGTTGAAGAGAGGCATCGGAGGTGATTGCACCATCCACCGTAGCGTGGCCCTCTGTGTCGGAGGGTAGTTGTGCGGAAGTAGGCAACTTCGATTCGTCTGGCCGTTGAGCGGTTGGGTCGGCCATGTCTGGAACAACCGAGCTTCCCCTGTTCGACGGTGACCAATCTGTGGGTGTTCCTTGCCGTTGTGAAGGAACAGGCGAAGGTATGTGACGCGGTGATGTGGGAGGCACGGCAGGCTCGTGGTGACGAGATTCGGGTCGGTCGACGTCCAAGATTGGCTCGCCAAGAGGATGACTGAGCTCTGGCTCTACATAGTCATAGTTAATCAGTTAATCCACTGATTATGTTTAGGAATACACTTACGCATGGGTCCTTCCTCCACAACTGGCTTGATCGCGCGTTTCCATGGATCCACCTCAATCAGCTAGCCTTTCAACTGAACACATTGTGGATTATGAAAATGATGAAACATACCCGCCAACGTTTAGCGTACATACGTTTGTAGTCCTGGGACCGTTCGACCATAGGTTGCGCAACATCAGCTTTGGTGGCCTGAGACTGAGGGATAGAAGCATGGTGTGATGGAGGGGGAGGCAAGAGAGATAGGGGTGCCTTTTTATTCTGTATTGGCTTTTGCTGCTTGCGAAGTTTCAAGATGTTTCTGATACAGGGTGGAGGGGTCAAACCAGGATACAGAACATATGCACGAACTTACCCACCCCCACCGTCCTGACGAAGTCCAAGAATCCACTCTTTTATGTTCTGATCCGATTCAAGATCACGAGGGTTTCCAAACACATGTGCACCCGTGCCCATGAAAGC
Organism: Pulveroboletus cf. aberrans; assembly: GCA_038094155.1. Lineage (NCBI taxonomy): Eukaryota > Fungi > Basidiomycota > Agaricomycetes > Boletales > Boletaceae > Pulveroboletus > Pulveroboletus cf. aberrans. The sequence continues at coordinate 34,319 of JBBPTO010000103.1, read as the reverse complement.
GACATGATCAATTTCGAGTGAAATGTGGGAGACGGCTGTATTTCCGCGTGTATTTGGACCAAGAGGACGCGGAGAGAACATGGGACGATAACTGGCGACGAAAACGAGAAAAAAGCGACAGTCGATGATGTTGCGTTGATGTTTGCTCCTGGAACGGTCGAGTGAGGTTGTGTAGGGTCGTGGGGAGTTTAACCGACCTCTTGAACTCGTCTACGGCGTCTTTTGAGATGCGGGCTGACACTTTGTAATCCTTGTCGGATATCCACGCCCAGACGTAGCTATCATCTTGATAAGTAAGAAACTGAGGGGAGACTCAGAAGTGGTGGGTATGGTGATGGGAGGCCTTACGTCTGTGAGCTGGACTTTCTTCTTCGTTGTCGCTGCGGGTGCGTTGTAGAGCTGTGCGCCGTGTGTCTCCGCGACGTCGATGAGATAGTCGCGGATCCACGGACTCGACATCGACTCGGACATTGGAGCCAACACGCGCTCTGTCACACAAGCATTTGTCACAGCGACGCGTACGACCACGTGACTCAGACGCGGTTGAACGTTGGCAGCGATCCCGTTAATGAATCGACGATGCCGCCACGAACGCACAGGTGTCTTTCCTTTGTCTCTGCAAGTCATTCCCAGCTCACATCACGTTGTAGCCCCGCCCCTAGACAGCCACCGGACCGTTATCAGCCAGGCCAACTTTTGGAAACCATCATGACTGGCGAAACGCTTGACCTCGACGACCATGATCCGCTCAATGACCCGCAGTCGAGGCCCACTTCTTTCTATAGCGATCATTCAGACACGCGCCCCATTTCCCAACATTCCAGCCGATCGCTCCCCCAACCACCCGCCATTGTCGTCGGTAACCCCTTTGGCTCGACGCCTACCTTATATAGCGGGAATGGCCATTCGAGCAGCTCCCTTGATCACTTTCAGCATGATACAGAGGCGTTTGCTTCCGGTGTATATTCCCGCCAGACTTACCACCCACCGCGGTCGCGTTCCCCAACTCCTTTTGGTGACGATGAAGACTATAGACTGGACGGAAACAACGTTGCGCACCACACTCGTTATTCTCACTCTCATGAAACCAGCCATCTTTCTGAGAAATTCGAGCACGACAATGACTATGATGACGAATACGATATATCTCAGTACGCAGACGTCCCAGGGCAAGACAGCGAACTGGAGGAGGGAGAAAAGACGCCTTCCCTCTCTGCTTCCATGGACTCTGATGCTCCAGCCACGACAATGCACTTTGGGCCTGCCCCCATCGGTCGCGTCCGGCGCAGACTCAAAAAGAAACGCGTTCAGCTCACCAACGGGAACCTAGTCGTCGACCTCAGTGTTCCGCCCAAGCTTGTCATGCCTTACCGGGGTGAACCGGAAATGATCAAAACCAGGTACACCGCCGTCACATGTGATCCCGACGATTTCGAGAAGGAAAAGTTCTTTCTCCGTCAAAATGAGAGCGGTCGCGCGACAGAATTGTTTATTGTGATTACCATGTATAACGTGCGTTCCGCGCGCAGAGTCGTCTTGGAATCTGCTAAATACCGCGGTGCACAGGAGGACGAGGTCTTGTTTTGCCGGACCTTGTATGGCGTAATGCGGAATATTGCACATCTATGTTCCCGTAAGCATTCGCAAACTTGGGGGCCTGACGCATGGAAAAAGGCTTGTCTTCTCAGATTCATTCATCCGTTTTGCTCAAGGTATATTCTAGGTCGTAATCTGTATCGTTGCGGACGGACGGAAAAAAGTTCATCCTCGCGTCCTCGACTGTCTGACACTCTTGGGTGTCTACCAGCCTGGAGATCACATGAAAAACGCTGTGAACAACAAAGAGGTGACCGCCCATCTATTTGAATACACCACTTCGTTTGCCTTGGACCCAAACATCCAGTTCAAGTATCCAGACAAAGGCATCGTACCCACTCAAATCATCTTTTGCATGAAAGAAAGGAACCAGAAGAAGATCAACAGCCATCGATGGTTCTTCAATGCGTTTGCACCAATGTTACAGGTAGGCCGATTGAGGCAATCGTACTGAATTGGATTAACTAAAATGTCGCAGCCAAACGTGTGTGTGTTGTTGGACGTGGGCACGCGTCCGGGGAATAATAGCATTTATCGTTTGTGGAAGACATTTGACGTCAACTCCAATGTCGGTGGCGCCTGTGGAGAGATTGCGGTATACAAGGGTAAGAATTGGAAATATCTCCTGAATCCTTTGGGTAAGATAGCACTGTTTTATGTTCTTATCATACGGCTGATCGTACTTGCCAAGTTGCTGCGCAGAACTTTGAATACAAATTGAGCAACATCTTGGACAAACCGACTGAGAGTATGTATGGGTATATCAGTGTTCTGGTGAATATATTTACTCTCCCTGTCAGCCAACAATTCACGTGTATAGCCTGGCGCGTTTTCCGCCTACAGGTAAGGATGCGAGGATGCGGAAGTGCTGTCTGTGACCTCACCGGATACGTAAAGGTATATTGCGTTGCAGAACAACAAGGATGGTCATGGACCTCTCGCCTCCTATTTCAAAGGCGAAGTCCTCCACGGCAGTGATACCGACATTTTTACGTCAAATATGTGTAGGTGACTCGTACTGGTCACTCGCTTATTCACTGAAGAGGTGGCAGATCTCGCTGAGGATGTAAGCGGTTGCATTTTTTACAAAACCTCGAGTTCATAGATGCCAGCGTATCCTTTGCTTTGAGGTGATAGCCAAATCCAATTCCAGCTGGTGCAGTTCCTATCCTCCTGCCCTTGGAATTCAACTCACTGTTCGCTGGTAGGGTGCTCAAATACGTCAAAGGGGCAATCGCTGAGACTGATGTCCCCGAAACGCTTCCCGAGTTTATATCTCAACGTCGGCGATGGCTAAATGGATCTTTCTTCGCCGCAGTCTATGCCATTGCCCATGTTGGTCAAATCATGAGCAGTGGGCATAGCCCATGGAGAAAAGTGTCATTGCTCGTGGAGACAGTGTACAACTGCATCAACATGGCGTTTACATGGTTCGGGATCGTGAGTTGATGTCATGTGTCTGCGCCCGATGCTGGATAACCCCGTTTTAGGGAAACTTTTATTTATTCTTTGTGAGCTGCTGCTTATACGCTTAACATGGGTTAGGCTGACGAAAGCTGGCGAACAGGTCGTGCTAAGTTCATCCCTCGAAGATAAGTCATTCGGATTGCCAGGCATCAAATACTTCAATGCAATAGCCCAAGTACGAAGCATTTCCTCTTCGACGAGCTGTATTATGACGAACCACTTTTATAAAAGTATTTCCTAGCCTCGATCATCATCGCCTGTTTCCTCATGTCGATGGGGAACAAGCCCAAGGCGTATGTCTCCTGGGATTCCAACCGTGTCACTGAGACCAATCCTACATTCTAGTGCTCGTCTAAAATACATGCTTGCATCGATATTCCTGGCCATCTTGATGGTCTATCTAATCATCGCATCTGTGCTCTGCGGGATAGCATCTGCCTCTCAATCTGGAGGAAGTATTGTACTGCTGAGTGTTGCTGTCACCTACGGAGGTAAGTTTTGACGTCTAATCGGAGTGCAAGAAGGGCTTCGCTAACTCTCGCTCCACGATCCGCTGCGTTGTAGTCTATGTCATGAGCGGTCTGCTCGCGTTCGATCCGTGGCATCTCCTGACAAGCTTCGTGCAGTACATGTTGCTGACTCCGACATATGTTTGTATTCTGAGCATGTCCGTGAGATTTGCCTCCATCGAAAAGTCACGGCTGATCCACGTAAGCCAGATACGCATTCTCGAATCTGAACGACGTCGGTGTTTCCTTTCTTTCCACTTTCGCCTTTTGTTTACGTTGCGTTGTACATGTCAGATTTCGTGGGGCACGAAGCAAGACGCAGTGCCCGACGCGGATCTCGGGGCTGCCGTACAAGACTCGCATTCTCAAGTGGACATCCAGATGCTTGCGGAAGCGGCCGACGTGAACGGGATCTATGAGGAAGCTCTCGACGCGTTGCGCGCAGCCAAGTTTGCCGACGCGGCCAGCGCGGAAAACGGCGCCAAGACCAAATCAGGACCAAAGGGAAAGCCAAACTCGAAGACGATGAACGAGCGAGAGAAGGAGCAAGCCGCGATCGACTATTACGCCAACGTGAGGACCAACGTGTTGTTGACGTGGGTTTTGTCGAACGTGCGTGGCGTGACCGTCGTTTGGGATTTCTGACGGATTTCCGGACGAACGTAGGGCGTGCTCCTCTTGCTGATCCTCTCGGGTTCGGATTCCTCGTCGACGTTCAGCCCGGGCACGAGCGTGTCGCGGACCAAGGGGTACTTGATGTTCATTCTAGCGTTCGCGGCGATCACCAACTTTGTGGTGAGTCTTCCGCTGTGTCCGATCAGAGAGACTAAACTAACACGGGCGTGATGCAGCGCCTAGGCGGATCGACGTTATACCTACTGACTAGGATCTTCACACAATAACTTGAACGGTGCGGACATATGATCTCTGGACGACTGCTGTACATATACCATAGGACGTATAATCCATACGAGGAGCCAATCTAAGCTGTGAGCGTACGGACGAGCCTGTTTGTACGAATGTCAGGCAAAGAGATAATCATAAAACGTCTCCTTGTCGGTCCCCACAGCTCCAGCGAAACCTTTCTTGTTCTTGGCTCTCCGTCTCCGCCTGGCACGCAACTTGCGAGCGGTAGTTAGACGACAGGGTGATCTGGAAGGGGACGAAGCAGAGCGAGAATACAGTCTGTCTACGTGATCCCGGTCAGCGCGGGCACGGGAAGGCGTCGTGTTCTCGCCCGGCCGTTCTTCCAGTTCGGCGCAGGTTAGCGCGCTCTGAAGACGCGGTGGCGTGAACCCTACCAGCGGCACCCCGACGGCATGCGCCGACAAGGAGAGAGATTCCATCGAGGCTGCGAAACCGCGGTCGTCGTCGTCATTATCGTCCGAACCGCTGACGACGGACCGCGCCTCTGGGGAGGACGGGCGAGATTCTCCGATATCGGAGAGCGCCAGGTGTTCGTCAGAGGGGAGATCGCCAGCGATGGAATCGACGTCGGACGCGTCAGTGGGGTTGTCGTCGGAGAGGCTGGCGTCAGAGACGTGGAAGTCGGAGGCGTCGGTGGTGGGTGGCGTATCGAGCGTTCGGGACGTCAGGGCGATGCGGGGATCCGGGCGGGTGACGTTGGGACGGAGGAGATAAGTGAGACGGTGACCGTCGGTTTCTTTGCCTGAGGTGCGGGCGTCAGGGGGGAGAGGGACGAGGACGTGCGGGAACGTACTGAAGCTGACGACGCCGTACCACCTCGCGACGCAATGGACGACGTATCTCTCGAACCCGCCGTCACCGTAGCCGGGGTTTTCGAGAGGTGAGCCTGCCTTGACAGCCCAGACGAGTCTTGGGCCCTCCCGGCCGACCTCGCGAATGTCGTCCCTGCCGCCAACGGGGTCGCCGGGAAAGCGGAGGTCCTTTGCTTGATCGGGGTTCATGTACATCCCACCCTCGAGCCATGCTGCGAGGTGGGTCTCTATGGCCTTTACGAGGGGAGCGGAGGAGGGACGGGCACGCAAAGCGCGGCGGGCGCCCCGGAGAGAGAGGGTGAAGAGGCCAGCGGAAGACGTAGAGGGGAGAGTGGGAGGGGGGCAAGCTGGGGGTACGAGGACAGAGCGGGGCAGGTAGGCGGGGAGGGGGTGCGGAAAGGTGGTCAAAGGGACCTGGAGTGGATGGGCAAAGTCGCCGCCGGTCGGGAGGGCGATGTGCGGGTTGTGGGTGAACTTGGCTGCGGGCGAGTCAGTCGAAGCGGGGGAGGAGAAGAACGCAAGGCACCGTTCTCGCGCCGTCTGGCCCAGCGTTTTCCTTCGGGCTGGACGTGGAGGTGGGCGAATCGGAGGGACAGCGGGACGTCGGCCATGACCCTTTCTACCAAAGATGACCATCTACAGCCTTTACATCTTCGACAGGTAAACGATGCCAGATCTCCGTGAACACCCGAATCTGACCTTGTCTCAGACACTGCGCCTGCGTCTACTACCAGGACTGGCACCGCACCAAGCATCTCAAGCCTGCCGTCGAGGGTGGCATCCCCAACGCCGTCTCCCGCGCCGTCGCCCCCCAGCCCGTCGACCCCTCGTCTGCAGCCAACTCCTCGACCTATAGCAGCCCCCGCAACACCCTCTCCTCCACTACCGGCTTCGTCGTCGCCATCGGCGAAGACCCTGCCCCTTCCCAACCCTTGGATACTCCCAAGTCCAACACCCTCCCGTTCGACGAAGAAGCCAAGCTCGTGTACGGCGTCATCTTGTCCCTCCGCAACATGGTCAAGAAACTCTCGGGAAGGTACGCCCCGTCCCTCCTGCGCGTCCTGCACCGTCTCACCACTTCGCCAGGGACGAGCAGTTCACGAGCTACCGCACGTCGACGTACCGACTACACCTGTACGAAACTCTGTCGGGCTACAAGTTCGTCTGCCTCAGCGATCCCTCCACCGACGGCCTCCGCTTCGTCCTCCGACAGATCTACAACGGTCCATTCGTCGATTTCGTAGTCAGAAATCCTCTCGTCCCCATGGACTCTCGTGAGCAAGGCGTCGACAACGACTACTTCCGTGCCAGCGTCGATCGCTTGGTCCGCGGTTTATCCGTCTTTGCCTGAACGAACATCGTCCATCGAAAGCGTAGAACCGAAAGCGTAGAGGGTATGCTCTATGTATACTACACAATGCCATGCCTTGGCGTGAGGTTCGTCATCACGTAGGCGTTGGCGCCTGTATTCCAGACTGTCTAGTCTCCTGTTGTTCCAGCTGTTTTCGGAGGACGTTCATCAGTGACATCTTCATCTCCTTCTCCTGCTTGCTCTCCCCCTTGTCTCCGTCCGCTTCTTCAGCATCCCCTGCCACAGCCTCATCTAGCGCTAGCTTGGTTTCACCCAACCGTAGCATGTCTTCCTCGATGGTTCCCCGCGTTATCAACTTCACAACGTCGACGTCCCGTTTCTGTCCTATCCGGTACGCGCGATCCTGTGCTTGTCGATCATTGTGGGGGTTGAAATCTTGGTCAAACCTTGGCAAAGAATTCAGTCAGGAGATCACATTCAACATCTTCACCTACATAATCACGACGCTCGCCGCTGTCAGATTGATCCCCATACCACCCGCTTTAGTAGAGAGAAGGAAGATAGGTATAGAGTCGTCCTCTGTGAACTCGTCGACAAGCGATTGCCGGACATCGACGGCGGTCGAGCCGGTGAGCAGCGAATATTTAATGTTCCTCTGCTTGAGGATGGCTTGAAGGATGTCGAGAATTTGAGTAAACTACGTTAAACATCAGAGCTCAGACGCTTCACGGGTAAGTGTTTCAGCATTACTCGCCTGGGAGAAAATCAAGACCTTCCGCTGTTGTTGAGCATAGTCTTCGAGAAGCCGTAACAGCACAGTGACTTTGCCAGCATCGAGAAAACAGTTCTCGTCTTGAAGGTACTTTCGTGTCGACTTGTCACAAGTTAGCGAAGGACCGAGAGTAGGCGACAGAGGATCACCTTGTAGCCCTGACAAAAGTACTGCAGCTCGGCATCCGTCATGACTTCCATGTCTTCCTTTACGAAGTCGAATATCGCCCCACGCTTCCTGAAATCAGGTTCTTTCAACAACAGTTTGGTAATCGACGTCAGGATCTGATCCGTGTACAGTTTTCTGAAGAGCATCGGATGCGAAGCCGCCTTTCGGAGTTCCATCAATACGTTTGAGCTGTTCTCTGCATACTTGTCCTTCGGTCGCGGCGTCTTGGCAGGATTTTTCTTCCCGGGTTTGATGATTCCGTTGGGAGTCGACGTACCCGACGCGCCCGGGGAATTGGATTCCGCCTCTAGTATGGTTTTCCTAGATCGTTGCAGCGCATCGTTGTATATGGACCTCTGAAGCTTGGTCATGTCACACCACTCTATCCGCTCGGTCTTCTGAGGAAGGTCCTTCAGCACCTGGAGGAAAGTGAGTAACTGTAAGGTTATATTCGAAGGTCATCAGTGCGTACTTGGTCCTTCCGCCGCCGGAGGACAAAGGGTGTCATCATCTTTTTCGCCCGTGATATACGTTCCTGTGAGAGCAAGGCGACCTTGGCATCCCCTTTTGTTTTGAATATGGCCCGTAGAGAATCCATTGTCTCCCCAAGCAGATTCGGCAGGATAAAATTAAGCAAAGACTATCGGAAGATGTCAGATGTCTAATATCTTCATTGCAGGTGAGAAACAAACCACAAGCTCCTGCAGGTTGTTTTGTAAAGGCGTTCCAGTTAAGAGTAATCGCCATCTAGCATCAAACTTCAACAGGGCCTGGTAGCGCTGAGACTGGAAGTTCTTCAACACATGACCCTCGTCGAAGACGATGCACTGAGACATGCATGAGCAGAATGGTATTTGGGTATTGATTTCTGTTACTCACATCCCACTCTATCCTTCGGAAGAACTTGCGATCCCTTTCATCGCCCTGCGCCAGGTTGTATGTTGTAATGAGTACCTCCCAACCATTGTCGTTCTTGCCATGGTGGCATTGGGTGTCCATGAGGGTTTGGCGCAGAGCCGGCCGTTCATCTTTACCAGCGTAATACGTCTGAACGGATATCGAAGGAACAAAGCGGGCAAACTCTCGGCACCAGTTTTCCAGCGTCGACGATCTGCAGTGTAGTGTTAATCATCAGACGCACAGTCGCATCTTCGAAGAAACATACGGTACTATGACAAGATGTGGACCACCGATCCCTCGTTCCTTCAGTTGAGCAAAGAAACTGATGACCTGGATAGTTTTGCCAAGTCCTGTCACCCGAGCTTCTTAATCAATGTTGGATAGAAGGCAACCGTCAGACTACTCACCCATTTCGTCGGCGAGTATACAACTGTACTCCTTTTTGTAGAGGAGATACAACCAGTTGATGCCCAACAACTGATAATCCTTCAACGTCACCCCAGGGGCTAACATCGCAGGTTGCTCTGCGAAGTACTCTTTTGTCGCCGACCTGACGGACTTGAGGCTCAACGAACCATCTTCGACTTCGTCGACCGTGTTCTTCGACCCATCCTCTTTACCCTTGCCCTTGTTGTTGACGCCGTCTACAGACCAAGACGCTATCGCTGCACGTAAGCTCGCACCGATGCGCTCACACTTCTCAAGAACGTTGTCAACAGCTCCGTACCCTCCAAGGACCCTTTGACAATCCTCGAACAGCCGAGGACTTATGCCAGCAGGTCCCGCCTTCTTCCTTCCTTGACACAACTTGACGTTGAGGTCGCCAACGGAAACGAACGGTCTCAAGGATATGATTTTGCCAGCTTGTTCCGGGCTACAACCTGACGACGACCTCAGTACACCCAGTCAAGATCGCGTGGATCGCAGGACTTACCAGTCAGCTCTTGCAGCCCGTCAGTGTTGGCCTTGTTGAGGAAGTCCAATGCACCCCTTTCTGCATCATTCACGGGTAGACTCTTGGAGCGACCAGCTTCACTATCGCTATCTGACTGATCAGAGTCTGACATGACGACTTTATTGACGCGTCTGCGCCGTGGAATGACAAGTGGTGTGAAGGGAGACGTCGGCGACGCAACCATGGGAAGGGATGACGCTGAGACTGCAGGCGTTGGCGTGGACTGGGTATCTAACACAGCTCTGTTCGCGTAGATGGAAGACTTCTTGGCCTTCTCCCGCAGAGCAGCTCGGTTAGCTTTAGTAGCCTCGTCGACCTCGACAACTCTGCCCGTCTCAACAGCAGGATCCGTGACGGAACTAAGCTGGGGTGACTTGGATTCGGTGGTGGGAGCGAGGGGCTTCCACGCAGGGTCGTTCAAGAGACCAGTCGCTCTCTTCTCGTCACCGCCAGCTTGCTGCCAGGCGGCCTGTACGACGTCCATGTCACGATCGATGTTGGCGAGCCTGAACATGGCAAAGGCGTCCTTGCTGTGCGCCGTATCCCGAGGCTCCGTGGGCTCCGAAGAACCCCGAAGGATACGCGACCGACCTGCAGACGAGGATTCGAGAGATTGTCGAATGTCCGGCATGGAATCCTCGGAGGACGTGGACACGCCGCCCAAGCTTGTATTCGCCTTCCGCCGTTGTCCCAAACACTGGATCTCGGGGGACTCGGGCGTGTGGGTATTCAAGACTGGGAGGGTGTCGTTGGGGAGTCCGCGATTGATACGTTTCCTGGGCGGGCCGTCCTCCGCGTGGCCGTCCACTTCGGACAGCCGTCGTACGTCGGCGCCAGAACGACGCGTGAACGACGCGTAAACTTCTTTTCCAGCGTTCACAAACCCGCTCGAAGCCGAGAGGGGGTCCGGCTGGTGAGGTTGAGCGGGCTGATTCCATGGGTTGTAACGACTTGGGCCTGCGATCGAGAGCGCGTCGTGTGCGTTCTGCTGTTGCTGGGACGCATAGGAGTTGTGGTTCGTCTCTGGAGGGATGGGGCTTGAGTTGGGGACGAGGACGGCGCCATGGACGGTGGAGGGCGGGTAGTAGTGCGCGGCAGCTGACGCATCCCTGGACTGCGGAGGCGGGGAACTAAACAGGAGGGCAGGGTTGCTGGCGGCGACGGGTTGTGGGGAATTATGGTCAATGGTATCCTGACGTGCCGTCTTGCGGAACCTGAGTCTATCAAGGGCAGCTTTCTGTGGAGACGACGGGCGCTTTGTGAGAAAACAGGCAAAAACTGGACTTGAACACGACCAACTCTACTGGTTTCGGCGTCGCCTTCCATGGACACGAACGCAGAGAAGAGTATATGAATAATGCGTGACGCTGCACCTCCGCTTAGGTGTGTTGAAAGACAAGTGGGACAGACAAAGCCAAGTCGCAACACTGAAGACGTCGGAGAGTCAATGTATGTGGCAAAAGAAAACTGTATTTCTCTATCTACTGTACACGAGAGATAAAATCGGTACAGAACGTGTAGACAGCCATCGGATGGTAGAGGGCAAGGTCAGGCTCGACAGTGTGCAAGCATCCAGGAGAGCATACACTGTAAACAGGTCAAAGAACGGCAGAGCCAGCTGTAGTACTTGCCGACGTGTGCGAGATATACCAAGGTGGCAAAAAGTAACACTGGCGTACAGGGGCCTATAGAGACAACGAAACTGGTGAGGCATATAGGTTCGGTCGCTGGACGGCAGCCTGCAAAGTCGTCGCGGTTCCGCTGGCAAAGTCGTCACAAGGAGGGAGAATAAATGACAGGTGATCGTGAATCCAGCTCAAGATTACATGCAACGCACGATCAACGCCAGACAACTCATATGTCATCTGTCTAGTCTGTGCGACCCATGCACTAATTAAGTAGCAGGCGATACATGGTTGTTTCATGCCTATGACCAGAGCAATCGATCAGAGAATAATATTCTCATTCTTCCGACACCAAGTTGATGTACATACCAGCATTCGTATTATTATGGGCGAAGAACAGACCCGTGGGTTCACACAGCACGAAGCATTTGAGGGAGAGGAGAAATCCGTGCACGTAAGTTGGCTTGATCGTTCTCTTCTATGCATCAAGCCTCCTGGATTCGGAGCCGTGTACCACTGCGGGTCAGACCTCATATATATAGCGGAAATCGCTATTTAGATCGGAGACGATATCCCCCGGGAAATTCGACCAGTGAGAAAAGCAAATCGCAGTTTAGACCGGCATCCCGGAAGCGAGTCATTCCAAGTGGACGTCTGCCAAAAAAGCGAATATTTCAACAAATCTATTCACACGAACAAAAAAACTGCGAACAGGAAGAAAGAAATTTCACAAACTGACAAAACCGCGGTGGTCACCAAAACATGCGCGAAACGCTACGCCGAGCACAACAACGGGAGAGAACTAACCTTGAGAGTCGGAGACGATGCCAGCGGCGTCGATTTGGGGGTGGGTAGCGACTGTTGTGTGGCGAGGAGATGGTGATGGTTTGAGATCAAGAAAGGTGGGAGAATTTCGGCAGTTGCACAGCAGCCCTGGGGGCACTCGGCCTCAAAATGGCAGGCATTGCTCAAGGGGCACCGCCCGTGTGGGCTGCGGCTTTGTCGTACCAGGCGCTAACTTGGTTCTTTCGTTCTAGACTACATGCTCTCTTTCACAAGCATTCTGACGCTACTGGGATCGCTGGCAATCTCGCTGGCGATTCTGGTGCCACTCACCGGCGCCCTTGTCAGGTTCAGAGCTCACTATAACCCCAAGGGCCTCCAACTCGACCAAGAGGGCGGCGTACAGCCCCATACTGGCCCAGTTATCACTTCCTTCTTCGCCATGTTGGCCAGGGTGTACAGAATCGAGGTGCGCATGGCTGCTCTCCCTTAATTATCGTTGTCACAAACACATCATGCCGATAGGGATGGCCAGGATTGTACAAGGGACTCAGTGGGTTCATTTTCTCGCAGGATTCATGAAGAATTACTGACAGTACACAAGTGCCCACCCTTTTGTCAACTGCCATCATCACTGTGTTTCTGTTGCTCTTCCTGAGCGAGAGTAACCTCCGCCACGGTACCTACACGACACCATCGACCGGTCTCATGGGAACTATGGCGTACAGCTTATTCACCATGCTGATTTCTTTGCCCCAAACAATCATAACCGATCGGTGAGACTTCATTCTTTTTGTCAGCCGCAAACACTTTGGGACTAAGGGACGTTCAACATGGCAGGGCGATCACTACGCCGCACAAGCTACCCTATCTCGATGTCGCTTATGCCCTCCGCGCCTTGTTGACTCCCACGGAACGTCGCCGCCCGTGGATCCTGTACCTCACGCCCGGCCTCCTTGCATCACAGGTCGCGCATATTTCATACGTTGTTCTCGGACTGAGGACCGCCCGACATCTGCTTGTCCCTGAGCTCGCCCGGCCTAATCTATCCTTCAACGACATCTCCGTGGTCAGACTGTCCATATTCTTCGTCCTTGCTCTGGCCAGTACAGTTGTTCTTACACCTCTCGAAGTCATCACCATCAGGCTCGCTATTCAGCGAAACCATGCTGCGCCGGAATTCAATTCTGTTTCTCAGGAGGGGGATGGCGATACAGAGGGACCATTGGAGTATTCCGGGGCTGACGAGGACGTTATAGGGTGCGTTTCCCAAGCGTGGTAAAGAACCAAACACACTGAACCCCTGGCATCTAGTTTGAGAACCGAGCGAGAACCTTACACTGGTCTGGTTAATTGTGCGAAAAGAATCATCGAGGAGGAGGGGTGGAGCGCTTTGTATCGTGCCTGGTGGTTGACCATGATCGGTTGTCTCACTGGTGCATTATCTTGATAGGTTTTCCAGGGATTAGGACGAATTCTGCGCTAGAGCTATAGCTCTTACCAAATGGAAGGTTCTTGGTCGTGATAACACAACACTTTGCCATATCCTAATATTGCATCAACCAGAGACAAGTCGAGGCCAAACAGAACGTGACTCATTTTGGGTCGAAAAGGAGTAAGACCTATGCGTTACATTTGCCTCGCTGACCGCCTCGTGGTCTACTTTCTCGACGTTAATGTTGAAGCGATGCACGCTGCCAATCGGGCCAGTTCTTAGTTCCACTTAGTCTCACTTCTCTACTGTGAGGGACAAAACTGACCTCTTGTGTTATACAGTGTAGACTTTCCCCAGCAGCCCGAGTTCCAAACCGGGCACTCACAATAACAGGCACTTTCCCAATTTCACGTACATAACTTACATGTTTTGGAAACCATCTCATCTCCTGGGGGGAAACTGCGCATTGACCAGACGGGAAGGGTCTCTGGATCACGCAAAGATTTACCCTTACGTTGCATTTCCCAGAAGATTGTTGGTTCTTTTTTGTGACCTCGGTCGACAATGATTGAGCGGGTTGAAGGCGCATTTAATTATCCCATGCCAGTCCAAATTTGGGGTGTGGTCGAAGACTTTACGCACCGTCTTGACCTGAACCTTGTCATTTGAGTGTTCAAGTTTGTCGAGCTGCAGCCTAACAACCGTTTAACGTCTCTAGCTACACTTTTCGAGCCACTCTTCAGCATAACCGGTTTTCCTGGTGCACGGAAGTGCGAAATGAATACTCATGTTTGGGTGTTGCAGGCACGTCTTCGCTAACCTGATGTTGGCCGAGGTCGTTACGCGTCTGACTTCGAGCGTGGGTAGGTTTTGGGAAGTTTATCTTGATTAGAGTGCGTGAAAAACAGGGATTGCAATGTCTATTAACCCGTCCCACCCTTTTCTGTCTCAGCAGGGACAAGTGCGCCGTGAGCAACCACTGAGGTGACACCGTTTTGAGGAGGTTCCGCATTCGTGGTAGCGGGTACGCTAGTTTGCCCCGTTCCCGCGCCCCGCGACATTAGCGAATTCAGCAAAATCGCTAGCCCACTCATTTGTGTCGATTGAAGCAGGGAAACATTGATCTCCAAACTCAACATTGTGCCATTAGATGTCGACCCTTTAAGAACGGCGGCCGGCTGGGGTTGATCAGGGGGTGGAACGGACGCTGCTGGGACGGGTACTATTCCAAGTGCATGTAAAGCTGAGAGGGAGGTGACAGGGAGTTGCACGGGTATGGGACCCGTCGACGGGGTGTAACCGGTGGAACCAGCAGTTGTCTGAGGCATGGTCAAGGGGGTAGAGTAGAAGGCAGGAGTGCCTTGCGTGGTGGTACTGTACTGTTGTGTATAAGCATAAGAATATGTGCGGTAATATTGGGAAGGTGTCGTTTGAGCGTAGTATGTCGGTCGAAATGTCGTTACGGTTGGGTGGGTAGAAGTAGCAGTTGATGTAGCCCGTTTTTCACGCTGTATTGCATCTAGCTCGTTCCTTGCATTCCGTAAATCGGAGCTAACCGTAGCAGTTTCGGACCTCTCAACCTCCAGAACTGATTGCGCGAGGACATATGCTTGCCCATCAGGAGAGGCGCGCTGTGACTCGTGCAGCATAAAGCAATGCGCAGCAGAAATCCACTCACTGTCCCTTCTCTGATTTTGGCGCGGTACAGTCGATCTTCAAGCCTTTTGAGCTGCCTGTGGCACTTGAGAGCAAACCGCGTATCTAATGTTGGATGGGCTAAGAATCTACGACCCAGCTCAGCAAGCCTTCTCTCACCCTCTATCTCCTGTCGGATTTCGTGATGTCCAGCTTTTTCTTTACCCTTTGACCGCTTACAGTTCAGGAGCGAACTCAGGTCCTCGTCTGGTTGCTGGAAGACATGATACGGCAAAAGTCTATTGACGACATCTGCGACATCCACAAACGGCGTATCCACGTCTGGATGTAGGACTGCAGCATGATCAGCTGCGAGACAGGCAGCAAAACTTCAAAGGGGTATATCAGCAGAGCGCAACAACATCATTCCCCTACACACCCAGCCGCCGTTTGTTGAACGACTTGGAGTTCTTCCTCTGACCTGTCTTGCGGGTACGAAGCTAGATTAGCAATCGAGCCGTCAGGAGAAGTCAGGGAAGGGGTGGAGTGTATGGACGAGGGTCCAGCAATGGCGGATTGGGAGGGACTTTGTGAATCATGAGCACTAGATGACCAGGAGAGGCTCGAGGTCGACTGATCAACGGGTTTCAGCGGAAAACTCTGTACGGAAAACGAGGCTTGCGTATTGAACATTTCCTCTGACTTTGTCGTGTTTGGTATGCTTTGCTTGGCAGCGATCCCCGTGACCGCGTGAATAGCCGCCCATACACATCCATTTAGGGCTGGCTTCAACTAGCTAGCAGGTCGCACAAGTAATACAGGCTTCAGCTTTTTCAGCCAGTCCGCCGCTTGAGTAACCTCCTCAGCATTGCTGCCCGCAACCCTCTCCAGGTACTCCTTCGCCAGCGACAGATCACCACCAGGGGTCACCATCTGGTGACGCGCAACGTAGATGCTGGACTTGGCATAATCCTGCACCGGGCGCTCTGTAGGCTATGAGCATGCGGCACGACAGTCGAGACAGGATATACATTTACCTTCGGCGCGACAGATCTCGACCACCCTCCGGTGATATGCAACAGCTTCTGGAAGCTCATCCAGCTCCTCGTACAGTTTCGCGAGCTTCAAGTTTATCGTAGTCTCGCGGGAGTCAGCGCCGAGTAATGCGCGCTTCAGACATTCCACAGCATCCCTCGTTCTACCCCTCAAAATATCAGTATGTGCTGTGCTCCACATCACTGCTATGTCCTCACTGCCCGATTTCTTCGTAGCAGGACGCTTGAGCTTGCCACAAGCGTACATCGTATGGGCTACTACAAGTGAAATGGGGGAGAATGCGTATGTTGATAGCCACTCACCGAAGAGCTGTAGCCCGCTGATAATAGTAGAGCGCATATTGGTGCATGCTCAGCAACTCGTAAGCCTGGCCAAGGCCATACCAGGCTCTGTAATCTTTCCTGTTGACGTCTGAAATGCGTAGAGTTGGCACACTTATGCGATTCGCTTCATATCAACACCCACCGACAGCCCGTCGATATGCCTCGATCGCTGCGTGCGAGTTCTTCATTTCAACGTACTCATGACCCATCAGTGTCCATGCGGACAAGTACGTGCGATCTAATTCCGTCGCCCGTCTGAAGTATTTTACTGCCTTCTCGTGTTCAGCGCGCAACGAATAATGATTGCCTGAGCTTCATCAACGGTCTCAGGTCCGTGACGAAGAAAACATCACTCACCAACTAGACAACACACCTCTGGTCGATCTTTGTCGAGTTCGAGGAATTCGTGAGCAAGGCGAGAAAGTTTCAAACGGTTTTCAGTTACGTAGAGTATGTTTGAATAAACATCGATATCGTCGACTCGGTATGGGGCAACATTTAGAATTTTTTCAAACTGTTTTTCGGCTTGTCCAAAGTCTTTGAACGATTCGCATAAGTCGATAGTTTAAAAAAACAGTGAAGACGATCAGCTGACCGTGTAAGTGATACAGCGCGCAAGCGCGCAAACTCATCACCCATGGGCTCCCTCTGAAGAAATCCTCCCCCAGAAGACGATCGCACATCAACAGCTCGTTCTCCGTTGGACTGTTTAGTTCGTTCATCGTTTTAATCTGGAAGAACTGAACGAGAGGGTGACCTGCGGGTAGAGGGAGAAGCGGCAGCAAAGACGACAACTGGGGGGGTTAGGCATACCCATGGATGAATGGACGAAATCACCAACCTCTTCACCGTCTCCGATACACCGTCCTAGGAGGGACCATGCAGACCAATTCCATGAATATCCGGCGATGGACAATATGATACTCTCAATCGCTTCTTCTCTCCTGCCGAGACGCGAAAGGAAAAGGCCTTTCCTGACAGGTTGCGAGAATTAAACTAGTCACACAGAAATCAGAAAGAAAGTCATCCTTACAAGAAGAGCAGCCAGGGATCTTCCGCGGTCTTCACGAGCTCTAGATGGTACAATAATGATCGATTGAAAGGTATCGGAGGATTTCCACGAATGTCTGACACGATAACATGAGCGAACGATATGATGCTTGTGACTTTGACTCACTGTAGTGTTTATACCAGTCTCTCTCTGTTTTCTTCTCGCTGAGCTTTATTCACACCTGATCATTCCATCGTACGCAGACTCTGTCGACTGGACCTACCAAAAACTGGCAGTATATTGATAGAAACTGCGCTTTGACACTTCGACAATCACGTAGCACGTGTACGGCTCTATTGAGGTCTTTTGATATAACATATGACTGTGCCGCAAGAAGAGTAGCCTCCTCAACCTGTTCAAGTTCAGTGTCGCGCTCTTGACTCGCGGATGGGTCAGATGTGGCGTCCTGATCCCTCGATGCAACAATTGGTCCAGCAGTCAATGCTGGTGAAGCCACAAACGCAGGAGGGCGAGGCGAGCGTGCCCGCGCGGGTGTCGAAGTCGAGAATCCAGTTGTTGGAGTGGCAGCAAGCGTGTCTCGTTTGTGTTGGGGTACTGACAGATAAAGCTCGGCAGACCTGATGGCTGCAATGTTAAGTTCGTACGATGCAGAGTACGGCAATGGTCTACCATTTACTAGCAACGATGAGACCTCTTTCTGAGCAGTCTTTGATCGAGTCCCGCAATTCACGCACCAACTGCAGGTCCATGTTCCGAACGTAGGTAGATGTTTCGCCGACAATGAGTGACGCGCGACGCGTCTGTCCGGGCCTGTTCCCACATTTAGTCACAGTACGGCCCTGCTACGTGGAATCTACTCATCACTACATAGTTCTGGTTTTGGCAACTAGGAGTTTACCTTCTGCGGGTATCTTACTGGCCGAGTGGAGTGTCGTAAGTGATCCGGCCCACCTCCACACTGTCAGCAATGACACGTTCAGAATCACTAGGACATGTTCCTCCGAGCCATCGCGGCCTTTCTTGTTCTATTGCTGACCAGAATATATGTGGTGTTGTACAAACCGTCATCAAAGCCACAAAAAAGAAAGGACGGCGAAACATGCGTTCTTGCTGTCTTCCTTGGCTCAGGTGTTTCCGACATCCCTCGTCGGCGTTTCACCCTCCCCAATATCTCACACGAATCTTAGGTGGCCATACCAGCGAGGCGCTCATGTTGACGTCGAGCCTAGACTTTTCTCGCTATTCGCCACGGATTTATATTATCAGCGAGGGCGACACGCTGAGCGCAAGCAAGGCCGTCTCTTTGGAGCGTTCCAAAGGGATTGGTAGTAGTCCTATCTCCGTTAGCATGTCACCCATTCAAAGTGTGCCAGTTTTCTTATGGCTCGTATGGTTTTTTCAGGGATCTGGTGGCCATGGAGACTACAGGATCCTGACGATCCCTCGTGCTCGCCACGTTCACCAAGCCATATGGACCATTTTCCCGACATTTATGCATTCCTTCTTCACCTGCATACATCTAGTAACTATCGCACCGATTTTCGACAAAGACTCGTTTATGACACCCTTTGCGGACCTCTTGATACTAAATGGTCCTGGGACATGTGTAACGCTTTGTGCGGCGGTCATGGTGAACAAGGTCAGCTCCATTCTCTATACATCAAGTTTGTACTCCTAAGTCTCCGCAACTGTGGCCCTTCGGTCCAGCTACTGGGATTGCCACACCCGAAAATGATATACGTAGAATCGTACGCACGTGTTCGGTCTCTGTCTCTTTCTGGGAAGATTCTCCGCTATTTGGTCGACCGGTATGTTTGTGCAAAGGAAATTTTCATCCCGTTGACCCCTTGGCAGATTTCTCATCCAGTGGCCAAGCCTGTTGGGGGGCCGTGGTCGTGAGGAGTACTGCGGATGCCTGGTCTGATCCGTTGTACCTCACTTCATATGCACCGCTGTGGTCGGATAATTATCTCTTCGCATCGACCAACCCGAGGTCCTCCGAGTTGGAGACGGGGTCTTGGGGGTACTGGAGCTGCATAATCTCACCTAACCACATGTGTAAGAGTCATGGAATTATGCACTACCTCAAAGTACGCGCACTCTATCGAAAAATACGGAGCACTCATTAATGCCCACATATTCGGCATAACGCTCATTTTCGTGTCCAGCGGTCTTCCCCTCCTCTTCTCGGGGGACTGGCACTTCGGCCTCTCGCCCTTTTGCTGGGCTCCCATCCCCCACCACCACCTTCATGCTTCGAAGGGTTCAGCCGCCTCTCCAGTCTTTGCCCTGCGTGTAAAGACGATACGAGTTCCTTGGAAGCAAGCCGCAGGTGCATGAAATTGCAAAATCCCCCTCGGTTGCACTCTCCGTTTTCGTTTTGTCGGCAACAGGCTTCCCTGAAATCTGTAACAGGAGAGAGTTCTGCATACAACGGACGACCTATCAAGGGAGGTTGGGAAACGGCAGGTAACTAAGCAAAAACAAGGGACATACCTGCATACCACCGATCATTCAAGTTATCTACAGCAGTTTGTGCCTCGGTTTCCCACTCATATCGTGCGTACACGTTACCAATAAGGTGATCCCCAACGTTGTCGCACACCTGGAACGGATCAGTCTCGGCCAATGAGTTGAGAAAACAATAACTGACGTGCAGCTCAAGCAAGTGTCCAAATTTTGCTAGCTCGCAGTACAAGTCTTCATACACAGCGTCAAAGCCTTCCTGCAGCTCTTGTTCGGACAATTTACAGATAGGATCGTGGGCAGGATTGTGGTAGACGTTGGGTAAGAGAATTGTTTGAGAGAAAGGGGGTCTGATATGCTTCCGTGAACATCTATCCCCATGTCTGCATGCGCCAATCTAGAGAAATGTAAATGGGGGGCCGATGAGAGGATCAATATGACGACAGACCTTGTAATAGAAAGAGCAATTGACACGATCTTGCTCTGTTCCAAAGATATTCGCCTACGTATGTATGAGACGATGTGAGCCGGCAATGTAAGATGAGCACGCACCAAATGAGACGCCATCTTGAGTTTTTGCAGAAACTGGCACTAGTCAATGTTATGGTTTACTCCGGGCTTGAGAGATTGCTAAGCCCGCGGGAATCGGAGTTTAAACGTACTCTTCCACGGTGGCCGGCCGGCAAGCTCCGGCGAGCGCGTTGACAGACATTGTCTCCTGCAGCGAAGATCAACTGACATTCTCATCAATTGAATTGCGCAACGTGGACAAACCAAAACATCCAAATCACATGTGGTCATTGTACTCCGCCTCACATAAACCTATCGGCTTCGCAGTATGATACAGGTTCGTAGTATGCATGTAGTTGCTCCGAGTCAGTAGTGGAAAATCAAGTCCTAACACGCAAAACAGAAATATGACTCACTCATCCCGCTCAAACGTTTCTTGATCGTAATTTCCGCTGTGAAACGCCACCAAGGACCGCATGGAGGACTAAGTTCAACCCCCGCAGTTTCCCAGACAAATACACCAGAATTTCACCGTACAAGTGCTCTCCATGCGCACTACATACCCTTTTAATAGGGATCCATCCCTGGATCAGTCTCCTCATCGTGAAGGCTCCCTAGTTCAGACGGGATAGTTATGAGGGCATAAAAAATATCGATCGATTTCCAATTACGAACTTGAATTCAATGCTGCCAGAATGATTGGCTGCTCTGTCGCATGTAATCTTGTAGACCGTGACAGTCTACTGACTACCAGCAGGTTTTGGTATTTATTAACCACGATGCTATTCGTCCATTCAAGGACTCGGGGCTTAGAATGATCGAGTCCTAGCGCTGCCACTTTCTTGCGGCTTTCCCAGGTGCATCCTAATGGCTTGGCAATTATACATATCCAACCCCTGTTCCTTTCCATCAAAATGCCTTCCGGTGGTCTGCTTTACAAACTATGATGCCACGATGTTCACTCGAGTGGGGGAACTCAAGTTCGTCACCGATTGGTCCATTACTGATCAGGCTTTGGGCCGCCTCCCATCATCGTCGGTGTTATTCATGACGTTAAACCATTATCGGCATAGTCTTGTCGGGGATACTTATCTGATATCGGTTCTTGCACTGTCTCAGACAAAAGAATACAGTTGTGATGATAACATCGCATCTTCGGACTCGGTCCGCGACGCCAGACCTCAGTTAAATCCGAGTACAACCCCGGAACCCACGGTTATTCGATTCGTCGCGGTGGGGCTTGGGGAATGAATTAATAACCATCGATGAATCACCCTCGATGAAGTTACTTTCAAGCAAGATAATTTGGAATGCTATATCGACTCAGACACCTTTCTCAAGCCTATTTTCACTCGTGGCCCATCTCCATCAACCCGCGTACCTTCTCAGCAGTGACGTCAAAAGTTAATATTACCTTAGGCCGATCTAGCCCTTATCGATCGGTCCCACATGTTTATCCAAACCTGTGGCTGCACTTGGTTCTATTCTCGCTAACTTACTGCATGTACATGCACAGTTACCAACGCGAGAATCACACTGAATATATTTTATTGGTTTGCAGGCCAACAGCGAGATAGTCCAATACGTGTTAAGACGCTGTTGGCAAGGACTTAACAAAGTGGCATGGTTATATTTTGCGACGTTTCAATAAGGGTGATCTAGCACAGAAACCTTATTTCCGAGTCGTATCCCAAATTATAAATCTTTGTCAGAATTTGGCGGATTACATGAATAAACTAGTTCCAGCGGGATGGTTCCCAGCTCACAAAAGACTCGTCGCAGGGGCCGGGTCGGTCTGAAACACGAGATATGGCTCCCCATGGCCGATGGACATGGACGGATGGCGGAGAAATAACCGGCCCTCGGACCGTTGGGATACAATTGTTTTGAGAAAAGGCTGGAAGAATGGGGCTATTCGGTACTGTGTTGGCTCGGGAACGCAAGCGGACCGGTCCGAAGTCGTTGGGACAAGTAGTGTTCCCAAGAGCGTTGCTACCAAGTTGTAAGATGGGTGGTTCAAGGGCGAAGGTACGTGGGTTCACTCACGTGGCAAAAGTATCTAGGTTTACAATTCCCTGGTTGAGTGGGCAGCCATTATTGAAACGATGGTGTGCAGAATGACTGAGGGTATCCGCAGCCTTACGCAGACGCAATGATAGTTCGAGAACGACGTTGTAACTCGCCACTTCGTTTAGGCATCCACAGTGGCCGTCCTGGAATTGTCCATGGCTATGCTTCACTGAACGGGGGTCAGTGTATTGGTCGACCCGAACCGGACGGTCAAGGTGACCTAAACCTTCATTGCGAGCCAGCAGATCAGAATATGTCATGAACAGGGATGCTAGATCTACGTCGTTGATCGGTTGTTCGTCGCCTGCGACCGCAACTTGAATTTGGGAATGTTCCTCCGCCGGGGTCATAATACCAGTCGACGGGACGCTCGAAGGAGACTGGATGTCGAAATAAGGGGAATATGGCAAGGGTGTGAAGGGTGTTGAAATCTCCGTAGGCAATGATGAAATGGAAGATGGGAGAGAGGTGTCATCAATGTGAGCCATTTGCTTGTCTGAAGATTGTTCGTTTGACCCTACGTTCTGGACTGCCGAAGGGGAACGAGACAGACTACCAATAGGCTGTTGTGGAGACTTCACGACGGAATCTTCTGAAGCTGAACAGGACCGAGCGCGCGCATGGCGTTTCTCAAATTCTTCACCTGGACTGGATCCGGATTTCGCCCAGCGAGGGTGGGGTTTGTTCTTCAGCTGAAGTTAAATAAATATGAGATCCCTCTAAATTTGCTAAACCAAACTTACATCACGAATGACACCCTCCAGTTCAGCAATCCTCTGACAGAGTCGCGAGTTCTCATCTTGGGCATCCTTCCGTTGACTAGGGTCGTCAACCTCATAGACACACAGCCCAGTCTGGGAGAGCATTGAATTAAACAATCGTTATGCAATCATTCTGCCTACGCACCAGACCTAATTGGGTACAACGACCACAAGGGCGCTTTCGATCACACTTAGAACAGATATATATATATCACTGCAGACCCATTTTGTTAAAGGGACATACCATTCGCTTTGAGGTATGGCAATTGAGGCATGACTGTGTAGTACGGTTACGACGACGTTTGCGGTGATCGCCTTCAGAGTCAGGGTTGGAAGACATAGCTTCAGAAGACGTCCGTTTTTTCCTAACAACCCTAAATTCCGTAGACATCCCTAGGAGGTCGTGATCAAATGAATCTGGGAGTGGCCTGGAGTGCGTCGGGGTGGTTAGATATTTGTAGGGCTGCTGCCAATCATTCTGGAGGATAGACGGGTAATCGTAATGTCTAATCAGTAACCGGGGGAGTCTTCCGATTCAGATCCAGGGTGAGGGAATGCGATCTGCTAAGCTCGGCTTCCATCGGGGAATAATGCAAATAAGGGACGAATCTCCGGGATAATGTTGCCGTTCAATTAGAATAATACCGTAGAACACGAACTGATAAGGAGGGAGGTGCGACTTGGCATGGCTTCGAACATGTTTGTTTTTTCATCAATCCACGTGGGGATCCGTGTGGTTGTGTGAATAGTAAATGATAATTGCATGTGCCCCGAGATGCATGTACGCATGATGTGTACATTCAACTCGGTGCCCGTGTATAGGCATCGTTGGCGACCGCAGGTGGTAGAGCCTGCCCATATTTTTGACCCCCGTTTAACGCTCGCAGGACAGAGTCCCATGGTAGGCGATGCGATGGCTACTACCGTCGAGAATGCGAACCTACCTATTGCCAATGGCTTGGCGACACAGCTGATCACAGTACGTCAAGGGACCATGACCGGCGGAGCGAACTATTGGGGCTGGGCGCTACAACAATACCACCTCCGTGAGCCAATAATACGGCATCCGTTGCCACTACAACATGGGATGTCATAATGGGGCTTGATCTAGGTGCGGCTGTTGTTCCGTGTTTTTATCCTATATGAATCCACTCAAAGTAGACTCACTCACGTACAGCCAAGACGGTTGGTTCGATTAAGATCTACTGGCTTGGAGGTTCGCCATCAAAGTTTATTTACTGTCGTGGATAGAGGTCAAGAGGCATATCTTGAACTGACCTTGCTGACTGGTGACATGAACAGGGTGCACTGACAAGTACTAACTTTCCCGATCAATTGTGCTCCGTGCCAGTGATTCGGAGGGATGTCTCCTAGCTTACGGTAACTTCAGCCTTGCGGGGTTCTTTCGGGCCAAGCTCGTGCCGCTTAACGCCGTCCGATGCCAGAAGATGATGAGCTTGTGCTTACAAACGCTATCGACTCCCCCGGACTCCCTGTGCATCTGCTCCGTTGGAGTGTAACTAACATGCCAACCGCGAGAATCCCGCTCACCTGCCATTCTCTCAGGACAGCCATGGACCCGAAACCGGCCACTGTGGTATGGAATGCTAGGTATAACACTATAAAGGCCAAAATAGACGGCATTCTTTCACCTACCAGGAGCGGACTTGGAGAGGGACGAGCGTCCAGACAATGTCCGTCGAGATCATTGGATGTGGTTAAGAAGTTTGATCATCGGATAACTTTATGCTGGTCTCAATTGTGAATTCTTGAACAGTTTTTTGGAGTGATGAGATACATACTACATAAAGGTTCCGAGGTGATCACCAAGTTCCGGGCAGTGCTGGAAGGAACACTTGATAAGTGAGATCCTCTCAAAGCCAAAGCATTGGGCTCGCGAATGAATGTTCCCCCCGAGTTATCACCATTAGGATAGGAATCAGAGGATCGCGTGTTCATGGACAACGTTGCGGAGGCGTTCTCGGCAAGAAGCCAGTCTCTATCGTCCATGGGGTTGTAACTTAGTCTGATCACCACTGGACTACGTGAACGACCGGGTTCGGAAGAACGTCAAGCCCGGGCTCTAGGACTCCACGGGCCAAATCGCCGGGTTGGTGATCCGCTTTGCAAGTGACTCAATGGGTAAAGTGACATCTACTAGTATCTCCATATTCAGGAGGTCCTACTACTACCCCGTCTCCGTCCCACCTAAAGGCAAATAGCCTGGAAATCAACAAGAACCCCGACAAAGTTATGTCATAAACTTCTGCGATTGTTTTCCTGAGGACAAGGTACCGTGATTGGGTTCACATGCCGGAATCAATTATTCACAAGTGCCATTGTGTCACTTACTGTATAACAATGGCCTGGTAATGAGATTGAACACTTCAAGACCATGCGCTACAGGTTCCAACCGTTGGCCTGAGGGTTTGGACTTCCCCACCCTTGCTGTGCACCCCAAGCATTCGAGCTGCCAGTCCCGGGACTGGTATTCCCCCCCCAGGAGTTCTGGGTAGGGCTTGTGCCCCAAGCGGAACCACCTCCAGCGATAGCTGTCGGGGTAGCGCCCCAGCCGCCAGCATTTCCGCTGTTGTTTTGCGCTGGGCTTGAACCACCACCCCAGGTTCCTGTGCCATTCCATCCGCCTGCGGCAGGGCTAGCATACCCAGCACCAGAAGCAGCAGAATTTCCCCACCCCGCAGGCTGACTCCACCCTGCGCCAGCCCCATTCACTGGCATTGCCGAATCCGTCTCTCCGGACACATCCATGTCCGAAGGAGCTTTAAGGCCAAGGATCAAATTCGCAAGTTTTGTCTGGAGTTCGGCGAGACCCTTGATATTTTTACAATAAGTACTCGTTAGTCTGAGATATGTTCACACACCTTCATGACGACTTCCTGAGGGTCCAGACTTCCGTCTGTTTCGACTTCAAAGTAAAATTTACGTGGCTTCGCATTAAAGTCAAAGACTTCGTCATCTCTCGGTGGCTCTTCTTCCTTTGCATTTTCGCCTACGGGCCACTCCGCCCGTGCGTCAGCTTCGTGCCAGTATGTCGTATGCCTCAGTTTGTTGTACGGATCGTACTCAAAGGCGACGGCGGAACATGGCGACCACTTCGCATGCTCTTTCGCTATTCCCTGTCATCACGCTATGTCAGATCCTCAAGTGACAATCAATGCGCAAACCTTTTTTGCCACGCAACGCAAGTGTAATTCTTGTCCCTTGCGCATCTTACAGATTAAAACTGGGGGGACGGAAGGGTCGTCTGGCAGGGCGGTATCAATAGAAGGAGTAGTGAGAAAGACTGAGGGACGAACTCTTCCCCACAGGCTGCCCAAAGGCCTCTCCTCGTTTCGTAAGTTCTTCCCCCTCTGTTATCAACTCTGATGAGCCAGCATTCGATGCGAAGTCGGCTATCTCAAGGAAATTGCTTGTGATTTCCATGGTCCGGTTATCGTTGCATACGGCATCTAGTCTCAGCTCAATTGCACAATATCTGCATCCAGCCAGACATGTACAGTCCTGTGTATCCCAAAATCCGTCATGGCCATACTTTCGCAACTGGTTAAGGGCAAGACGCACTCTTGTGTAGCGCATGGCCTCATCGCAATTTGCGCTATTCAGCGGTATCATGCCGAGTCGATGAGCAATGAATTCGTCTGGCAATACTGTGGTATTTGAGTGGATCTCAACCATGTCGATAGCTGGTTTTAGTTTAGTGTCGCACACCAACTCTCTGGCACGCACGAACCGACAGTCGGTATGTCCGCCATCACCACTCGTCGGATCGAGTTTGCAAATCTGAGATGGATGGCGGATGTGAACATGGGTGGTCATGAACGACACAAAGCTTTACACGTACGCCAAGTCAACATTCTCCAGCACAAAATTCACTCGGTCTTTCTTTAACTCGCGTATGCGTACCACTGGTTCTGCGTCTTCGAAAGATTGCATGACGAGCAGTTCCAGACAATTACCACGGGCATTACTAAGCTAGTAATACAGTGGCAGACCCCAAACACCTACATGGCTCATCACAACTTCGCCGGAGTCTTGTTCTCCTCGTCTCGGACGCGGATGACAGCTTTACCCCAGGTCTCTCTTCTTTCCAGCGCACCCAAGCCGTCCATCGCACTGAATAACGGATATACAGTGGAAAAGGTGACAGGTTTGACTTTTCCCGACGAGAACATGCTAGTGACCCATAGTCAGTTCCTGTAGATACCGGCGCAGGCACACGCACCCCAGTAGTTCTTTCCACACGACAGGAATTCGGGAGGGTTCTTTGTCTGAAGTGCATAGTCATTCTAGCACGATCCCACACCAAACCACAGTTTTTACTACGCACGTGAGTAGAGGCCCCAATGGAGCCCTATAATACTGATGTTTTTCAGCAGCACTAAGTTCAAGGGCAACTAACCGCTCCGGTGAGTACACGCCAAACGTTGACACGGGGATGAACTTGCACTCTCTATGCGACCCCCAGCAAAACCGATCACCAGTGCTCTGCCTTTAAATGCTATACATCTCAAGGAGTCTAAAAACAATATCAAACGTTGTTCGGACCAGAAATTTCGGCTCCGCCTACCTTGAATTCGACCCACGGGATCGTACACAACGTCGACACCCCTACCCTTGGTGATTTCCAGTACTTGCTTCTGCCAATCCGTGTTTGTGTAATCAACGACATAGTCCGCACCACCATATTGTTTGCAAATATCAAGTTTTGCTCGTGAGCCAGCGGCAGCAATAACTGTGGCCCCCAAGGCTACACTTTGTGAGCGGATGACAGGGCTGGATATGTGGAAAGCTACCTTTGGCTAGTTGTACAGCAGCAATTCCGACCCCTCCAGCAGCAGCATTTACAAGAATGGTTTCGTCTGATATTCAATATGAGTTAACCGCCGCTGTCTGCCGGAAACACCGCAGGCGTTTGCTAACCCGGTTTTAATTCCGCTCGACCGACAAGCGCCTCATAACTTGTTGGCCAGGTGATGTAAAGGCCTATGGCATCGCTCTGAGAAGAATCCAGTGCTTTGAAAACATTGAAGTATACCTGCCCCTTGGTCGAAAGTGAGGTTGTCAGGGAGCTGTATGATCGCTTTCCACCGCACGGCTATCCGGTCCGCGAATGCACCTTGTGCACTACCAAACACCCTGTCTCCTGGTTTAAATGGGCAATCCTTTGGGATAGGAGAACCCCTCGCGATTTTCCCAGAAAACTCTGCACCAAGATTGAATGGAAAGGGTGGTTTTACTTGATATTTACCCTGGGCTTGTAAAATCTACCGACGACCCGGGTATTGAGTTTGACGGTAATATTATGCACACGAAATACCCACATCAAAGAAGTTGAGGCCGGCAGAGTACACGTCCACGAGGACGTCCTCTGGTCCAGTAGCTGGCTCTGGTGCATCGTGCACGAGCCCAAGTTTAGACGGATGCTTCCATTCCTTGACTACGTAGGCTCGCATCGCGAAGAGTCGGAACCTCAGGCTAGCGCTGGCGCAGTGGTGACTGTCGGATTCTGGGATCCGTTCAACGGTAACTTACTAGTCGGCGGATAGTAGATGTTAGGGTCAACCCTAACGTGCTGCGGCGGCGCGCTGGAATGTCGGGCTGATTGTGTGGCCCAACTGATAGCACGGCAAGTTAGACTTGCCGGGTCCGAATCGCATACTATGTGCCGGTTCCAGGCAGCCGCCAATGTAGAACTTCGAACCGGGCCGAGTCACGGTCTTCAACAGGAACTAACAGTTGTCATGTAGGAATTGAATACGGTCCAGTTGAAACTCTCTACACGTCGGCGACGTTCACTCAATGACTCCACGGACGGCGAAAGATGAACTGCCTGACGTCAGGCAGGCCATGTGAAATCTCTGATGTGTCGGTCCAGGACATGCCATCCACAGACTCGGAGTACCCCTGCCAGTGGTCGTGCTGTCGAGAGTGGGATGGTGGGCGATGCGACACTGGCACTGCATCTGTAAAACCGATGGTGGTCTGGGCTGACATTTCCGAAGATATGAGATATGACAGACATGAACACATTGGGTCGGGCTCTGTTGTGTCTGCCCAGGACTACCCTTGGTTGTGCAGTCCCGGTTGCTGTCAGGTCATCAGGAAGACCGCGGCTACCGTTGTGGCGAATTTTGCCTAAAACCAGTGGCATCATCGCCGGACAAGTCGGGACGACACGTACCGCAACACACGGCCAATACTACCACCTGCACACATTCATGGTATGAACCTCCTCATACTGGTCCCGCGTTATGGGACTGCCGTTCGACCTCTCTGGTCTCGCTGACAAAATGAGCAAGCGGACAGAAGCGCATGGTGCCACATTATCATGTTGCTGTTGGTCTAGGCTCGTAGTGCGTCGCAAAGGAAATTGTAGGCCCAATTGCCATCTCTCTAATGACCTTCAAGGTAAACGGGTAAACAAAGTAACATATTTGAATTCAAATCAGGACATCCATGTCATCGTTGAACGTTGAACACTGAAATGCGGTAAAGCTATGCGGAATGTAAATACAAATATGATGCTTCTACATGACTGGGTTTGATCAAGAAAAGTAAACATGACTTATGCAAATCCAAAGCCTTCTCCCCCTTCGTTTATCGCCAGCAATAGCTGTTGTCGTAGCATCTCATAAGAAGAATACTGCGGCAGATCGATCTGATTGAAACCTGTTGTCACAGATATCAGAGACTGCCACTTTTGTCAGCGAGATGGCTCACAAGTGTGTGCTTGAGGAAGGCGATCTGGATCACCGTAGGCACGATGAATGGAAAATCTTTGAACCCCTTGCACCCCTTGGAGGTCGACGAAACCATTGAGAGGTACACGCGAAGTGCCAGTCGCAAAGCTCAACACTTTGGCCCTCTCCTCACGATTGAACGACTTAAGGGCTCTCCACCACCAAACGATAACGGGATCCGAACTTGTGTATCCATTGTACTCCGTGGCAGCTCTCCACTCGTCAACGTCAATATCAGGCGTCCCGGAAATGAGTAACTCGAGCTCTTGTTCATTGAACTAAATATGGCATGAGGACTTTTCAGTGCAAAAACAGGGAAATCGTATGACTTACAATCGTGATAAGGTCATTGGGAATGATCTCTTGGAATCCGGCAACGAGATTCTCGATCTGTTCGCTGGTGGAGGAGTACAGGCGGAAATTGGCCGAAAGCTGCACGAATTCCCGCTTGTTCTCTTGTGTGACAGAAATAGATTCACCTCCAGGCTTCAGAGGAAAGATGCGGTTCCTTCCGAACTATGGTTTCAAGCAATTGAGTCACGCAGACGCCACGGTGGAATTTGGCAACAAACCTCGTCCGCTTCAACACTGAACGTCAATTCCAGCGGCGTGGGATCATTTTCCAGAATCCAGCATAGTGAGTTGTAGTACTCTGGATCGACCCATTCGACGTCTCGGTAGTCGACTTGTTTGCCGAGGAGCTGCCGATATAGACTCTTTGCAAAGTATGCGTCAAGGAGTCGCCCGTCGTAGATGGCTTTTCCGATGATCCGACCGACGAACTTGAAGAACGATAAATGCTCCGGATTGACCCAAGAATTCTTGTTTGGCTGGTACGTCAGCCTATCAGCTGCGCAGGGTTGGAAGAGTGCGTTGTTGGGATCAAACATCTGTCGTGCGAGAATTTGGAACCATTCTCTCGTGACGCCACCGGCATCCACACCCTCTTCATCGTAAAATCGGACGCTAAGTTTGCCATACTTGATTTGATCCCCAGTCTTCCGTTGGAGGTATTGGAAGCTGTCCTCGAATACACGTGCACGGCGAACGTTGAGCTGTAGCGTGCCATAATGTTCGCGGGATGCGGGTCGGCGGTGAAGCTGCTGCGTGAAGTAGTTCCGCTTATTATCAAAGTCCAAGACGCGTGGGTTGTGAACCAGAAGGGAAAACGATCCACTCATCAGCGATGGATTGTTCCGCACCATCACGTTGAGGATCTTTCTGTGGGCATCGGTAAACGTGACGAACAGATCTTCCATCGACTCCTTGGCGGTCGTGGACGCCCTTGGCGATGCGGATGCCCTCATTGACCTCGCCATAGTTCCGGCTGTAGATTTTGGACCCACATACTTGCACACTACCATCAAAGCTTCGATTAGGGGTAGCAGGACGGTGGCAACATGTTCCATGTCGGGTTTAGCCTCGATGGTGGCGAGACAGTCCCCAAGTCGCCGCCAAAGTGGAGTGAAGCGGAAGGATTCATAGATGTTCTGGACCTTCTCGGCATCCTGGCTCTTGCGCGTTTCGTCCGTCAGAGGTCCTGTTGAACGAGGAGTGTACATGTAGTCCAGCGTCTTCAAGATGCGCAAAAGTTTGGTTTGATCGGACGATGGTGAGGAGAACTTGGATGCTACAGAAGAAGCAAGGATGTCTTGAGTGGGGTTTTGGAGGAACACCCAGAGCTGGTTGAGGTCAATGAGGACACTCTGCCCGCAATCCTGTGCCTTGGTTTTCAGCTCCTGTGCGATTACATCTCGAGCGTCCGGAATGTGCGACAAATTTTGAATAAGGGTCAATGATTGCTGGAACGTGCGCGCAGAGCACTCTCCGATTGTGAGGATGTTGACGATGAGGCGCAACACTGAGTGCGGTATTTGAGGTGGACTGGCTAGTAGAATCCGTTCGTCAGATTGTTCACCAGCAACGTTTTCGCTTTCGTTCTTATGCTGATCCCCTTCTGGTTCCGTCGCGGCGCCTGGTTCCTCGCCTTGAGGTGTATCTGTGGCGACTGGCTGCGATGGTGCAGATAATGTGCTGGGAGCTGCCTCGTTCGAGATTGCTGGTGCTGCCGCCGAGCTGGACTCTTTTTCAGACTTCAGGCCAGCCAAGGGCTTGGAGACGGTGGAGAGCAATGAGACAACAGAATCCATGATGGATGGAGTCCTAAGCAACGATTGTCTGTCCAGGAGACCAAGAAGGAGAACGATGGGATAGTGAGTTTGGGGCGCTTGCTTCTCCTTTCCCTTTCCCTTCTTCGTGTTTATTTTTCTGAGTCCGGCAGGTAGCTCGTGCTCGGTCAGGAAGAAGAGAGACGATAACTCGTTAGCTCCAACTATATACGCCAGTGCTTCGAGGCAGCGCTGAGCGACTAGATCCGGGACAGATTCATTCTGAAGATTCGTGAGGGTCGCGGAATTGTTGAAATCGGATGCCCTTTGTTTGCCATGAGCCTTGGGGATATGCTGACTTGGCGTCTTGGGAGTACGAGTGGACATCTGAGCGAAGCTCTTGTCTACGGCCGTGAGATCCCCTGGTCCACTTTGCAGTATACTAAGCAGAAGGTTGAAGAGCTCCGTTCTGGTCTTGCAGTTCTCACAGATATTGACCAGAACTTTGAACAGGAGGTTCTTCTTGAGGACCTGGGGGAAGAAGAGGAGGCGAACGAGGGTCGCTACCCCAGTTTTGTCGAGGAGCTGGATAGCGTCTCTAGGAACAGGAGCTTTACGGAGGCCGGTAGGCTTTGAAGTTACCCTATGACCACCACGTGCGGCGAACGTGAATCTGCGCGGATGCTGAGCCTCTTCACGGTATGCACCCGCTTCGGCAACCATGTAAGACGGTAGAGTTTGTAGAAGACCTTCATCTGAGTCCAGGAGAACAACTTGCCGGAGATGTGGATCGAGACTGGCTATGAAGCTAGCAGGATCAATGTCGGCCGGGGCTCCAGGCGCAGCATTGTCGTTTGACGCCGCCGGACGTGCTTGTCTTGCCTGCTCCAACCTTTCTTGTTGGATCAGTTCTGCGCGGATCTCAGGGGGCAAAGCGTCAAGGAATTCGGGGCTGATCTGTGAATCGGCAGGTCGTTCTACTCTCGCCGCCCGTTGGTCACGAACGTGCTGATTGATGACCTCTTCTCGGATGTCGTCTGGCAACGCCTCTAGGAATGTTGGGTCTATGCCCATGTCCGTAATGTCGACCTCGCTGCCATGAATCATGACTGTTATCCTTTCCTGGCCCTGCGAAGGTCCCGCCTCTGCCAGTGCTTGAGAGTCGCCAGCCACTGGTTCAGATGCAGATATATCGTGCATCTCGACGTCACCGGTGACTGTATCTGTGACGGGAGTTTGCTCTGTGGTCTCTTGGACTGGGGCTGCCGCAGGTTCCGGGGAGGTTGCAGCAGGTTCATCCTGCGGGTGGGTGGTGGCGGTGGGCTCAGCTTCTTCAGCTGTTGATTGCTCGGCCTCGCGCTGCTTAGCTTCTTCCTCTGCCTTCAGTTGTGCCTGCCGCCTCTGTTCTTCTTCCTTGGCCTTCGCTGCGATGGCAGCCGGCAACAACGCAAGTACGATGTGGTTTCCCAACCGGTTCGCTCGTTCAGAGACATGCTTGCCATTGAC
Organism: Pulveroboletus cf. aberrans; assembly: GCA_038094155.1. Lineage (NCBI taxonomy): Eukaryota > Fungi > Basidiomycota > Agaricomycetes > Boletales > Boletaceae > Pulveroboletus > Pulveroboletus cf. aberrans. The sequence goes on along the minus strand of JBBPTO010000103.1, from coordinate 850 downwards.
GGTTTTTGCCTCCTCTGCCCATCTCTGCACCGTGAAGAGAGGATCAAGGCCACGAGTGTCAGGATGACTTTCGCTTGGTCGAGGAATCCGTTCCACTCTGGAACCAGAGGGTACACCTGCGAGCCTCTGTAAGTGGATCATGCCCTGCTCTATACCGGCTAGTGCAGCCGGTGCAACGTCGACACGAATTGTCTCCCGGGTACCCCCAGTGCGATTCACGATATGCTGGAAAACTTGTACAGCATCTCCTCCTATGATGTCTTCGATCGACTGGATGAGTTCGGTCTGAATGTTATTTCCGGTTCCTCGCTGCTGACGTCGGGCACCACGAGAGAGAGCTGTCGATCCGCGATTATTCCCGGCAGACGCATCCAGAAGAAGAGGATGGACAGTCGCTTCGCTTGGAGCTGCGGGTGGGTTTCGAGTACGGCCGAAAACCTGGACGTCATCAATACCTAAACGAAAATGTGTAAATATTTCCCGAAGTCCATGCTATAGTTGGCTACTCACCGCCTCGTCGGCGAGCTATGAATGAGTTTACATCTCTCCCGTTAACTTCGTCGGCGTCGAAAGGCTCCGAATAAGTAAAAACGTCGTCGTTAGCGCCGCCCATGGGGGCGACATCCCGAACATCAACGACGCCAACATCACCTCGAAATCTACCTGTGTGTCAGCCGTGTATCAGATAGTCAAAAGATAGTCATACTCTTCTTCATCAGACATGTCTGGCTCGTCGTCCTGCTCGGCATGAATCACGTTGACATGTTCTATGTCAAAGCTCAACCAAAGCGAAAAGAGATCCAGTAGAAAAGAGCTAACCTCCTTCATCCTCATCACCTTCGTCACCGTT
>JBBPTO010000102.1:0-53722 GCA_038094155.1 Pulveroboletus cf. aberrans | reverse complement strand
TGTCTGAACAGGTCGATTGGATAGATCCACCGACGGCTTGACAAACTCTGCGAAGATCACCAGCGGGTACGCGACCAGCACAGAAAATATCCCTGTCTGCGAACCACTGCGTCGCAAGATCGCCAATCGGCAACTTGCTCAAGACGACTTTCGCCCCGGTCTTTTCGATAGCCTCTAGCTTCCGATAGATAATCTCCCACTCGGCATCGACTATCGCTTGGTAGTCCGACACAGCTTCCACGCGAACTTCGGCGTTGTCTTTTTCGGCCTTCAGCTCGAGTTCCACGTTCAGACTGAGGATGAGGGGATTTTTGAATGATTTCGGTTGTTGCTCGGCGCCAGCGTACGTAAAAGTCTTCTTGAAAGCAACTCCCCGGATCAGGAGTGAATCTTGCATACCACCGCCAGGGATTTTTTTGACACCGATGAGCGACTCGTCCAGGTCATCCTGATCCAGAGACAAGACAGCATCAACAACCATGTTCGAAAAAAAAGGTTTCTCAGAATGGATGAGTTTTGATGACATGGAAGTCGATGCGCACTTGAGGAGGAGAGAACGGAAATGCCTGGCAAGATGGTCGAACGGATGGCGAGACAGAAGGATGCACACTTACTCTGCATCGCTCTTGTCGACACTGATCTGAATCACTTTCACACGTTCAGCGGCCTAGATGATCGTAAGACACGACGGGGACACGCCAGATGCGGCATTTACCAGCTGTGCCGCTTTGCGGAATCCCTTCATGATGATGTGGGGGCTCACGCCTTCTTCGATGTATCCGCGAACTTCTTTGAGAAGCTGGGCGGCGAGGAGAACGACGCTGGTAGTTCCATCGCCGACTTCCGCGTCCTGGGCGCGCGCGATGTCGACCAAAGTTCTGGCAGCCGGATGGACGATGTCAAGCAATTTGAGGATGGTTGCACCATCGTTCGTGATCTGAGCCTCTCCGCGCTCGTTCACGATCAGTTTATCCATCCCACGAGGTCCGAGGGTGCTGGAGAGTGTCTGGGCGATCGCGAGACATGCAGAGATGTTAGAGAGTAGTTGGGGATTGCCTTGCGAGGTGTCGGTGCCCTCCCGGAGAAGGACCACCGTTGGTTGCTGGAGAGAACACATCAGCGATCGTCACGAACAGCGGTCAGTCTCACAGCTTACCATTGGAAGGCCCCGCTGCATTTTAGTGACAGTGCAATGTGCAGTACGATCTCGTCACGACTTTGATCACTCAGCCAAACTGGTCTTTTTGTTGTAGTATATTTGTTCGACTTGCGTGGAAGCTAGACATTACTACATACTACTATGGAACAAAGCTACGCAACGAGAGACCACTGTTAAGTGTGATGATTCCGCTTTCGTCTCCGTGCTCTAACCATGGATCTCCGAGCGCCTTCCTGTTCCCGTCGTGCTCTTTCCCTTTCATCAATAAATGCGTTGCCGACATCAACGAACAAGATCGCAGGTCGACTGGGCGCACGGTTCACCAGAATTGTTTCGCCTTTAAACTTCACACGTGTCGACACAGTACCGCACTGAGCCTCAAGAATGCTGGGCATGACCGGTTCCTGGGGTGATCGTTACCAACCGCAGGGATAAACTGTACCCGAGACCACGAACCTCGCCTTCGGCAACACTGTCCCAAAAGAGTCGCTGATAACGTTGTCTTGCCTTGTCGTTGCCTTGAACCTCATCTTGCAAATCAGCCTCCTCGGCATCATATCGATCATGGGGATTTGATCCATGGCTGGTATTCTCAGGGAGTTCATTAACATCCTGCTTCGCACGCTTCGCCGCCTCCGTTACACCAAGTAGACGCTCCATCCCTTTTGTGAAACCAGTTTGCAAGGGTTTTCCCTGTCGAGGTCAAATCAATGTTAGTATAGGTGTCCAGGGGCCGAATGGATGATCAAAAAAGTCCAGATGGAGTCGAAAAGGCTAAATCACGTTTCGAGACGATATAAGGCATCTGAAACACCCATTCTTCGCGAACGATGTATGTGCTAGAAGGAAAGCGTTGCAAGATATGCTCACCTCCTAATGAACAGCCGGAAGTCAAATCGTGAAACGCAAGTTTGGGCAAAACGAAGGTACCTTTTTCCATGCTTCTTCCATTCCCTTCAATCTTAATATCGCATCAATACGCTTGATACTTATATTATGTCTAGCTGCAAGGACACGGACTGAATTTAACTTGGGGTCCGTTAGGTAAGCGTGGTATAACCGAGTCCGAAGGTCATCTGAAAGAGGGATGGGGGGCTTGAAAGATGGGTTCAGAGGAAATGGCTTTACGGACAATGAGTGCAACGTCCACTGACACGTCTTAAACGGTCCTCACCACGTCATGACCGAGCCAGTTGCGGGGCTGGGGCTCACAGAAAGAAGGAGCAACGCTTTTGAGAAAGTGGCCATACGCATTTTTGTACGGACGGATTGCCGACTGGTTCGCCTTTTCTTCGCCAGAGAGGAGCCAGCGATCGAACTTTCCCTCGCCCTCGCCCTCACCTCTATCAGGTTTATTCTCCGCAACTTCGTCCTCAGATTCTTTGAGTTCACTACCGCCTGCTGTAAAGTTGGCGCGCTCGCCTGCCGATCGTTGGGGGAGTCTACGCACAAAACAAGCCGCTGAAGAAGAAAAGGTCAACCGAACCCCATATTGCACACACGTCGAGGCGAGTAGCCTAGACGATGCACTGCACAAATGAGGAAGCATTTAGGTGCAGGCTGATCGAGTAAAAAGCGAAGTCGATGTAGCTGCACCACACGTGACAAGCTTAGGGCAGGTTTATCAATCCAATTCAAATGCGGGAACCGTTATCAGTCTACGCCAAAAGGTTCAGATTAAATGATCTTCTTGTTGGTCTACCCTCTTATTCTTCACGTGCGGCGCAGTTGCAAACAATCGTTTATCCTTGCAGTGACCTTCAGGGTCCTCGGGGAGCCGTCCCATCATCCCCTACGCAGCTTGAGGAGAACGACACTTGAGGCGGCTATCGAGGTGCTCAACTCTGTAAAATAAAACATGGTTGCTCCACAACGCTGGTTTCCTGGATCCACGCCAGTTCATTGACCGGGGTCTGATAGGTTGACCTGGGACCATTCTATCGCTGATGTATGTTCCACGTAGCTGGTCTCGACTGGTAGAACTTTCGAATCCACTTCATATCGATCGGTTCCCCCGTTCAATAGTATCTCGCCAGGAGATAGTCAAAGACGGCCTCGAAATACAAAATCTGCAAGATCTATTCGATAGTTTGCAATCCTGCAATTGCACTAAATCGTTCGCCTTTTCCCAGTGTACACATTGTCTTGCGTGGATTAGAATCCTGTCATATGGCCAATATTCAGTGTTAGATATATTCTGCGCTGACTAAAAAGAATGAGTGTATTTCCACAGTTTACCACCCTTTCAAAGAGTCTGTTAAACTACGCGAAGAGGCTGCGAGCTTCGACAAAATCAGTACTTACTATCTCTTGTAAGTGGCCCATCTGTATTCACCTGTAATACCAACCCACTAACCTGGTTATGCTCGGAGCCATTACCGCAGGTCTGGACTATTATCGTGGGTTGTACGGGTCGGTGCGGACCGGTACTCCCGACCCATAATGCGAAAATGCCAGCTGTGCAGCATACACTGGCAACCAGTTATAGATTGCTGACTGCTGCATGGCCCAGATCACCAGCGCTAACGATACTCAAGCCTACTAAGGTTACCCTGGATTGAGCACGACTCGGAATATCTGCAATTTCGACTTTCCGTCGGGGTTTGCTGGCGTAATCTGCGGGTAGCCTGGCCCTGGTCTAGCACAATTTGGGCAGCGGCGGAGTCCGGCGGACAAATTAAGCTCGGTCGGTAAGTCGTAGTAGATCTTGTTCACCATGAAATTCCCTCCGACTGCTATTTCAGGAATTCTACGGTATTCATGTTCAAACACCAAATTCTTGATGTTGGGCGGCTATGTTCTGTGTCGCAACACCATGGAGTTCAACGGACTCCATCGGATGCAATTCCCTCGGATGTTCTCCGAAATGTCGTGACAAGAGGTATGTGACGTCCTGTGACTAGCCAATCCCAACACGATCCATCACTTTGATGCTACTAGGAAAATAACACAGGTGGCCTCGGGAACATGTAGCACTACAGAGTAGGTATGATACACAAAAATAGTAAGTCAACCGCCAGTATCGGATCTTTGATACACTGGTCCATGCCTCATCGTTTGGTTCGTCGATACTTATACGTGAATTTGCCGTGTCAGAATTTGTCCCTAAACTGTTTTAGTCCACCAGGAATGGGAGTAGAATGTGGATACAATAGTTGGTGGTGAGTATAACGTGTTAGCTTTCTTCCCTCACTTGTTCTTCAACGCCGCCCGTGCAGTCGCGTCTCTGCCGGCCTTCAACAGCAGCGATACCTCGTTCCCTCCTGTCCCAATCATAGGTCCAGACTTCGCTGCCTCTCGCTCCATTCGTTGTGCCCACGCAAACATGGGGCATCCCACCGGTGGTTTCGTGGACCGCGACATTGTCACGATGTACAAGCACGCAATGCGCATGTGAGTATCCCTGAGTTTTTTCAGCGCCGTAACAGCTGTGTTGTACGCCTCCCTGATGGCCGGTGTGTTCTGAGCGACTCCTCTGAGAGAGCGATACTCAGAAACATATACCAGGTAATCCCTGTGCTTCCCGGGCATATATCGCCGCATACGTTCCATGAATCCGTGGTCTGCCCGTTTGTTCGCATCTGACGGAGCTGGGTACCGCCGCTGCCGAAGCTTGTGGTCGATGTCCAGGAAGAGATCGACCGCGTGCATGACGCTGCTCTGCCCAGCGGATGGTCCGTCAAGATCGAGCTTCGGTGTGCCACTGACCCCTTCGTATACCCATTCCGGTGCAGAAGCACTACCAGCGCTTCCGTTCCACCAGGGCCGAACTTCCCAATAGAAAACGTGAGGGTCAACAATCTGGCGCATGGAATGCACACTGGCGTCGATCTCTTGGATGACAGTAGTCAATCGAACAAGGAGCCTGTTAATCTTGCTGATGGAGGCCAGATCCGTGACGTTCGGGAGGATGTGGTAATCATTGAAGATGTGTAACATCTTCACCCCAATCATCTCCGCTCTGGCCGAACCGAAGTAGAAATTCCGCTCATCCTCCGTTCCGGAGAAGAGGTCTTGGCCAAATCGCATGTTTTCAATGGTAACAGGTAGCTGGGGGTCGGCAAGTTCCCAGTTCCAAAGAACAACGTCCGCGAACGTAAGGGCTGGGGCCATTCTTAAAACGTGCGAGACTGCCGTGAGTGGAATTGACAGGGAGCATGGAACTAGTATCGGCCCCTCGATTGCGTCTGAGGGGATTGAGTGGACGTAGAAGTGCACAAGGAATGCCAGAACTTTGTGGGCACGGCGAAGAAGTTGTGGGTCTTCATGAAGGGTTTCTGTGGTGAGTGTTGGCAGCTGTTGTTCAGGTAAGTATAATCTCGTATCAACAATATCCTCAGGACCTACGGAACGTATTCGATGACGCCACTGCTCGCCACCGGCTCGTTCCCTAGAGTGCTCTCCAAGTAGGTCCTCTCCGAGCTTTAGCACCTTCTGCGCTTGGCATAGCTCATACTCCCACACATCAAAAGGTCTCGGCAGCTTAGGAAGTGGCTGCGAAGGGAAGAAGCCAGTGTTTGTGTGGAGATTGACGTCAAAGTCCACAGGGATATGGTGAGCTCGATGTGATACTCGCCCGCTTGCTCTCAAGGACTGCGGGACCCACAATGCGCCATTAATTATATGGAGGGGAGATGGTAAAAGGTCGATTAGATACATAGAAACGTTCGGGAGGATGTGACGAGTCAGAACCAGATAGACCATGGTAAAGTTTCGACCCGTTCCTTTTATGCAGCACATACCACTCCAAGTCTCAATGGATCACATGGACCTAGGTAGGGTAGCCGAGCTGCAGTGGCAGGCTCATCTACGCTCAAACGGCATCACTTGACGCCCGTGTGGCGGAATACTTCCGTGAGATCTATTAGAATTCACGCGTCCCGGGCCGATCTTTCTTGCGATCGATCGTCCGATCACTAACTTAGCGATTTGCCGTGCTACGCGTCTGTGCTTGAACCCGCAGAGTTAAGTGACTCTCCTGGTTCTAAACTTGTAACGTCACCGAAGGGGGAGCTTGAATCCCAGCTTATCTGACTCAAGGAGAAGTTGCCAGGAGGAGATTCAGTTCGTATGAGGGCCCAACTGCGCAAAAAATCCCCGTGTTTTCCTTGCCAAGGGCGGGCCACTTTTTGCTCAGTGTTGCGCCATTTTCTTGCGCAGGCTCGCTGCTAGTATTACTATCCCATACAGTGTATTCGGGCCGCAACATGCATAGTCGGCACATTCTGTGATCTACCTTTTCCTCACACAATTCCATTATTCTACGCGGCTCAGTCACCTATATAGCTCAATATGATATACTACCAAGTTAAACGGACTCTTTCTGGGCACGATTGACTGAGGTCCCGCATTTCATGTTGTCACGCCATCGAATCACGCTGTCACCTGCCGGCTGTGATGCCATTGCTGAGTTCAAGTTGTGTTTCATTTTGCGCTCAACGCGCTTGGTCGGCACGAGCTTTGAATCATATGCTCAAGCTACTAGATTGGAGCCTGAGCCCTGGGGGCGGTATGGGACTCCTTCGGGTTCGGAAGTCCAAAAGGAGCTATGGCATGCAGCTTCATGGTTGAACCTCTGACTCAAATCACGAGGCTCGAAATCTGTACGACATCGTGATTAATTCGGACGACCCCAAGACGACCCACACTCATTTGTAAATGCTGGTATTTTCACGACCTACACACTCACTACTTACCATTAACCAGATCAACTGGCATACAATTACGTAGCAGTGATGTTTTTCGAGCAGGCGCATCTGTTGAGCTGTATAAACAACGTAATGTTTCCGACGATGCTTTTTGCACGATTCCTGAGCACTCATTGGCTCGCCAAACAGAATTACCTGATGGTTACTGTTTTTGGGTGTCCAGAACACTGTCTGCGACGTTTTTGCTTGACAGATACAGTGCCAGTGCAGACGGAGTATGAATTCGACAGGATTCCACTTGGCATTCAGTTGGAAGTGACAGCCCATGTTGCCAGTGCAGTGCCGAATACACCGTGGATAGTATGAGGGCCCAACTGCACAAAGAATCCGTGTCTTACTTTTTCCTTGGGGCACACCACTGTGTGGGGAGCCCTATCCATGTGGACCAAAAGATCCGCGCACTATTTCCTGGGGGCCCGCTGCTGTCAGCCTATCACTTGCGCCACGGCCTTCGCAATCGCGGGGAATGAAAAATATTGATTAGATCACAAACCAATTTTCTTGGACCATGTCCGAGTAACCTATCTGCCATCTCTTTGGTCTTCGCTGGGTGGAACGGTTGGTCAGGTGCAACGTCATGTGTATTTACTAAGTATCGTGTGTACATGACGTGTGCGAGAGAAGCGTGGAACGCGGGAGAGGGAGGGTGGGCGGAAGCGCGTAGCGCTTTGCGGCTCCCGGCGGAAGATCTGTGGGGTAGGCGTGAGCTGCGAGGGTGGGTGGGAACGCCTCGCAGGAACGCTCGTGTGCCCGGGTGATCTGCTTGCCAGGAACCCGCGAGAACGGTGTGTGAGATGGTGAGGCGCCGAGAACCTGGTGGTTCGAGGGACGTGGGTGTGGTGGGTGGGTGCGCGGGATGAGCTCGGAGAGGGCAGGAAGGAAAAAGAGAGATGCTGAAATACCCACGCTCGTCCGAAGACTAAGCGCTACGACTCGGCTCGTGCCTCGCTGCGTCGAAGAGCCACACTTCAAGTTCAAATCGCGAGGCTGAAAATATTTAGGAAGTTTATCACAGTGTGCTACGCGGTGCCACTCACTGGCATGACTGTACAACCTGAAGCCAGCCTAACAACGACGCCAGTAGACGCTTAAGTGCTTGAGCTTCCATTGTTGTTTCTGGGCCTCTGAAGTCGGTCCTTTCGATTCGAAGCTAGTACTTCAGAACGACACTTGGTTTGTCCTGGACTGCACTGGCATGAACATGGCAATCTATTATATCAAGGCCTTCCAGGTAATCCCTGGACCCACAGTCCCGGATGGTTCATGCAAGGCAACCGATGCCCCAGCTTGATCTTCCATTCGTGCACAATGTCACGTCGCAAATCCTCACCGACCATAAATGGAAAGACACAACCATAACCTGTATCTAGTCAGTCTCGACATAAGAAGCAGACCCATTCAATAGCCGACCTGGAGTGAGCTACACGGCGGGACGAGGACCAGGGGAAACACAGCAGAGTAGCCGTTGGAACAACACTGGACTGCGAGCAGATCCCTCAGGTTACTAGTGATGTGCAAGACCCGGAGTGAAGTTGGGAGCCGAGCCGGAACGAGCCTACTTAGGCCGGATCAAGCCAGGCTTTCTGACATGACTCGGAGGGGCTTAATGATTGCCTGGCTGACATCTGGTAAGCCCAGGGCTCAGGCTGCATTACAAACATAGATGTCAACACAGGGGGAGCGAGGGCGAGGTGCTGGGAGTCGATACGAAGGCGCAAGGCGTGCGGTGCGCATTGGTGTCAATGGGACGTTTTATGAGCTGCGTTGTCCGCAGTAACTTTGGCGAGAGGGCTGCCGGAGTTGGTGAGATGGTAGGGTTGGCATGCTACGTGTAGCGGACGATGACGCGCCTGAGGGGAGTGGTTAGCGGTGGGACGTACCATCGTGACTGCGTTCGGGAGAGGGTGAGACATGAGGGGTTAGCGCATTGGCGAACGCAATCATCACCATCATCATCGTGTCTGATACTAGGGTTTGGGTGCTAGCACAGGGTATTGTCGACCAATGCCATCATTGCCACGACAGTCACTGTGAACGTCACGTTATCGTCGTTACAGTGGTTGTGTTGTGAAGGGAGTGAGAAGGAGAGATGGACCTTGGGTTCCAAGTTAGATGTGAATCAAATCAAACCTGAATGCGTTCGAAAGCGATCACAACTCTGGCTAAACCGGGTTAAGTTCCCCCGATTTTGCTGACTAACTTTGACCAGAGGTTCCCACGACTTTCAGGCCTTCAAGATTGTTACTAGTAGCCAGTGTGCGATGTGATGGATAGCAATCACGATGCGGACAGGTTGTTCCCTGCATCCGAATACCTCCTTTCATCGATAATTTTCTATTATTCGGCTCTCGTGCCCGTGAAGAACACCTCTCTTCCACCCAACGTTCCATTTAATGATGTTCATGACCTTCTCTTGAGAAGGATATTACTGAACCATCATCTGAGACAATATCCCCCGTCGGAGTCATATCAGCAGACTTTTTGGAAGTGGGCGCTTCTTCAGCTTGAAAACTTGGGTCGAGGCGACGAGGTATTGTGTATTGGTTCCGTCCATCAGTTACGGTAGGTCATCTCATTTCACCCCAGGACAACGAGATCGACGAGCGCATATACGTACATTACTCGTCCCTGAGACCTGAAAACCGGTGCGTGGCACGTGTGGCGTTTGGTTGTACACCGCGACTCATCGGAAATCAACCCTATCACATTTAACAGGTCGGCGACGCCACCCAACTCGTTCGTCACACATTACTGGCAATTTCCCGAGACACATGACCGCATGATAGGGGAGGAACTATATGAGACGATTACTCTTCTGGAATCGCTTACGACTGTCGAAGCGGGAACGACAGGGCTCAGGACTTGGAGAGCAAGTCTGGTGCTGGCACAGTACCTTATCCAACATTCCTGTGAGTTGCAAGAGGGACCAATTGCCATTGTTTATTCAGTCATTATCGATGAACAGACCTCGTGGACACTAGCAACGTACTCGAGTTAGGCAGCGGTACCGGATTCATCGGTATGCTGGTCGCAAGTTTGCAGCTCCACGCAGCACATCTCCGCGCGGATCGCAAGATCCCGTCCGTCTGCATGACCGACGTGAATTCTAACGTGCTTGCGCGTTGTCAGAGCAATGTTGGGTTATCCTGTAGTAAGCTTGATAACGCGCAGTTACTTTCCTCGACTCAAGATACCCTAGATAGATCATCGTCCCATCCAAATATACATTACAGGTTGCTGGACTGGGTAGATTCGTTATCAAGTCCCGAAAATGTGAAGCCATTTTTCGACGAAATCAAAGTGGACGTTGTGCTTGGTGCAGATGTCGTGTGTATTCCATGGTTTTCTGCGTGATTTGGCACATAAGCACTGCCTTCTTCCGATAGGTGTTTGATCCCGTGCTCGTACCTCCACTCGTCGAGACCATTTCGCTTGCTCTCTCATCCCAGCGCACTCGATTGGCGCTCATTGCACTCACAGTCAGGAATGAAGAGACGTTAGCATATTTCCTCGACGAGATCGGTGTGTCGTATTTTGTGTGTCATTATGATTGGTGACCTGGCCTCAATGCAGGTAAGGCATTGCAAGTAAAGGAAATGGTTCATAAAACAATCGGAAATCTACCACTACAGCTTCCTGATCTAGTAGATGCCGGACTCCAGGTGAAGATATTCAGTGTTACCCGCAGAAGAGATGCCTAGTATCCCACGAGTTAGAAGAACCTCTATGGATCTGAAAGATCAGCTTGATTCTCATCTCCGATTCATAGTTACATCGAGTGTGTGCTTTATTAGGCCGTCTCACCGACATGTCGCCTTAAGGACACATGGAACATATCAAATTCATAGTCAAATTTCGCTATTTCCGTATTACTAGCCTTGGAACATTCGGACGGATCATTAATTGCATCTCTCTCGCTGGAAGGAGGTGTATCTCGAGCCTGTCATCAAGCGTGCCGCCCCTAGCTGTCCCGTAGTCGTATGTTGTGTCTTTTCTTGATCGGTCGCCTTTTCTCTCCAAGGATCCTGTTTCCCCGATTTCGTTGACACCAGATCCCCGCTAACGGTAATCCGGTTTCCTAATCTGTCCATGCGACCTTTTGCTCTGAAGTTTTCAATAGCACCACGGCGTTGGACTTTCCCTAGGGGTTCCGCGTGCATGTATGCTTCCATTCCTGCTCAATTATCTTTGGCAGGTGGTTCGTCTTGAGTGAATCCAAGAACCAGAAGGCAACGCGGAATACGCCTGAAAGCATGGCGCGCTCAGACTTTTGTGTTACAATTTGAACAAGGCGCACCTCGGCGCATGTCGCCATTGATGGGAACGTAACCTGTCAGAGCCCGTCACGTAACGACATGTCACGAGAAGCCTTCGCCGCAAGCACGGCGAACCCGACACGGTCGAAGTGCGATGCTTGCCAGATTCATCTGCTCCGCTCAGCACCGAGTTCGGCTTTGAGTACACCGTTCTCAACTGCGACCGCGACGCCAACAAGTCGGGCGCATTTTTCCGAAGATGACGGTCCGTCATCAAACTCGACTCCAATTCAATCGTCCAGCGACGAGGAAAGAGAAATTCCGACTGGCGCGTAATTGCCCGCCATCTGGCCGCCATCTTCGGAGAACTTGACACAGCTTGAACGGCTTTTCCCGTCATGTTCCCTGCAAAGTCGCTTCCATATACCCTTCTCGGATCTCGTTCTGCAAAGTCGTTGATGGCAGTCCATCACGATTCACGACATTCCGGAAGACCAAGTTCTGTATAGGTGGATCTTTGATACAGTCACGTACTCAATGTAGAATGGTTCATATGATTGGGCGGTCCGAGGTCATAAAAATGGAGGTCCGTATCGAGATCCGTCTTGCTTTCTTCGAGTGATAACTCCCAGACGCGAAAGGACAATAAAGATTACGGTATACGATAGCATCTACCCTCAAAAAGCGTGTTCCGTCGAGCCCTTGCCTATCGCAGACGTGCTCGAGGATCCACCCGAAACTGTCTGGATAATGGAGTCAACGTAGTTTGCTCCCGACCACTTCTGATGCGTCAGAACGTCGCATCCGATCTCCTTCTCTTTTCGTTGAACGAGGTCGACGTAGGCAAGCATACCTTCGGTCTTGTATCGTTCCGCTAGCTCGGCTACAGGATGTGTTAGAGAACGGGCACTCAGATATGAGCTGACTGTACCAGTGGCGACGGCATTACTGTGCACACCCGCGAGTGAGATCAACTGTAGGACAAATCTACAGTGGAATATTAATGTACACATTAGTCCCGCACCAATAGGTTTAGACGTGAAACAGACCGCACTCACCCTTCCTTTCCGAGTTCCCAGATAAAGTTTCGGAGATCATCCTTGGTGAAACCTTGGCCCAACCAGTTGAAGCTTGGACTGAGGTTATACACCATCCATTTCTTCTGACCAGTCTTTTCCCGTAATTCCCTTGCAAACGAACGTGCCATGTCCAAATCGGGCGTCGAAGTCTCGAGCCAAAGAAGATCAGCATAGGGGGCGTACTGCAACGTGCGAGAGATGGCAGGGGTAAGACCAGCCTGGAGGCGATAGTAGCCCTCCGGGGTACGCGGAACTGATCGAATTGTGTGTGAGCAACTTGAAATGAAACACTGAGCTGAAACACGTACGATCCCAATCCCAGAAGATGTCCGTCCCGAGGATATTCTTGGCAACCTTGCGTGACTCCGAATTTGACTTTCCGGCAACACGAGATCTATAGTGTTCGAAAGCAGAATCAGGGGAAGATATGGAAGGTGTGCTCTCCAGAGCTTGTTTAACAGCTGACAGGACCGACGTTAAAGAGTGAGATGTGGGCAATGTGACGGACTTGCCTTGATCGAAGGTCATCAGTGGATGGTTAGCATCCCAGACTTTCTCGATGTTTGCGGCATCAACTGCGTTTGCAGCGCCTGCGAGAGCTTCGGAGAGGGGCTGTCCGGGAGTAGTTGTGCCCAAGATAAATCTGTTGAAAGGAAGATCAGTGATCATACTATGAGACACATGGCGGAAAACATACGGGTGATCTCCGGGGTCTACGCTTGAGCTGAGCAGTCTCCCACTCTCGGCATCAGTCCTCGCGATTAACAACATAGGACATTCTAACATATCGAGCGCAAATCGAGTAGCTACGAGTCGAGAGACATGTGTGGAGGGAGGCACGAGAACCTTTCCGGCAAGGTGACCACACTTCTTCCCACCGTGGAGTTGGTCCTCGATATGGATAGCGGACGCACCCGACTCTGCAAATAATTTGGCGAGTTTCATGACGGAAGAGGGACCACCGTGACTGGCAAGTCGTGAGCGTTACGTGGGAGTGAGCTCAGCTGAAACGAGGTACCCAGTGTCGGCATCGGCGATGATGGGACGGAGGTAGTCGATATACGGCACGTTCGCACGTGCCTCGGGGGAAGTGGACATACGTTCGTCATAATGCTTCCTGTCATGGAGTTGCTGGGCACGAAATATGCGTTGAACTTGGTTTGGAACTGTGGTATATGGGTAATCTCTGGGCTGCATGAACGATGAGGAGATGGAGCCGGAAGTGGTACATACCCAAAGTCGGGGCCGACCTCGTTGCTGCCCGTGGTGAGAAGAGAGGACGCGGCCCAGCCAGATATATAGACAACTTGTTGGTGGCTTGCCATCTGGGTCATTTGGACAGGATCGATGGCACCCATGGTGTGGACGGGAAGGCCGCTGGCGCTGGCATGTTCGAATATGCGGAAGAGCTTGTCTGCGAGAAGGGACGCGGGGAGGGGGAGGACGGGTGCCGAGCCCTGCTTGAGAGCGACGTCGCGAGGAGAGTACGGGCGGGAGATGTTGGCAAAGCGGGGCCGGGAGAAATACTCTGAGAGGTGGGCGACGCGGGCCTCGAACTCGGCGGACTCGGCAGCGAGGTCTGGGGGGCTTACGCGCAGGGCCGGGCAGGTGGAGACGGCACGCGTGGGGGGCAGGCGGCGAGCGAGGCGGCGGATCATGGCGAAAGGGAACCTAGACTGGGGTTAGGGTTACGATGGCGTCGGTGTGGAGATCGACCCTGGGTTCTGAGCTGTCGCGTTCCGAGAAATATTGCACTCATCCATCAGGAACGTCTTCATCACGGATCGTCTTCGCCTTCTCTCCGCACTCTTCGCATTATCCCCCTTAAATATCCACCCCCACCCATCCCCATCCCCCCTCCTCCACCTCCGCCACTTCCTCCATGTCGTCCCTTCGCACATCCCGCACCGCCCTCACCCACGCAATACTCACCGCCGTTCACCCCTCTGTCGCTGACAACAGCCCCTTTCCCTTCCCAGTCCTCCTCCCATCAGAGCTCCACCACCTCATCCGCACCCATCTCCGCGTGTGCATCGCTCACTCGCTGCTCGATTCCCTTCATACTTCCCTCTCCGCCGCCATCACCGCCCTCTGCGACGACTGCAAGTCCTATTATGCACACGTCTTTGGTCCACACGTTGCCGACTGGCCTGTCGTGCGGGCAGGCAGAGGCTGTCGTTGCACCACTATCAGCTACCCTTCTTCTACCCCCTCCAGGAAGACAAACAACGTGGAGAGTGCCTGTCTGGAACAGGATCTTCCCCCGCGTACCCCCGTCGGGGATAGGGAACCTCCGGCTTACTTCCTCGCCCATGTCCAACAGACACTCGCCACCTACGCTTCCATGGATCCCTCCTTCCCTTACGCGGATAGACCGATTTCCAGCGGGACAGATCTCGACACTCTTGTTTCCCATGTGCTTTCCACGTTCAGATGGACCACTATCCCACCCACGTCACACAGAATATGGGAATTCGATAACGACGTTTCGGTCGTCCCGTTATCACCACCTTCGCATGCCCGCGAAATTTCGGCAATCACCTTCAATTGCCTCCAGCTCCATCTTGATCTTGCTATTCATGAAGATATTCTCGCTCGCTCAACACTTCATCCCACCAAGGTAACTTATTTCCCACCCTTACCTCCGTCTACAACTACAGGTTTGTCGTCGCGCTCTCCACGTCTAGCTTACGCTTATTCCTGATTTTCGTAGCTGCACCTTATTCTTTCAACCCTCTCACCACGACCCTCGTGTCTGCCCTCGCCCTGTTCGCGGCCGCCTCTCCGTTGATCATCGTGTATGTTCTACACGTCTCAGTACAGACATAACGAAAGCCTAGGAGAGGTAGACCTTGACGCACAAGGAAATTTCACAGACAGCTTCCCGTCATCACTGCATTGCATCTTGTTTTCTGAAGCATATGTTCTTTAACTGCATTGTCTCTTTCGCACAGGTATTTTATTCGAACATGGACTTAGATTGTCACTGGCATACTACATCATCCCGCGTTGCCCAAGTTCCTGACTTTGTTATACATCCGTAATATTCATATCGGACTTCCCGCACAAAATACACATACACTACTTAGAGTTGTACGGACTTGCTCTTTGCTCTTGTACCATTCGCTGAGCTTTACCGCCACCCGTAATTCCGAGGAAAGTTTCCATTGGTCTGTGTGGCACATTGCCAACTGCAAGGAATCCCAATAATTGACGCGAATATTAACTGGATTCACCTAGTACCTGCGAGCTTGCTCGAGCGACCCCAATCTTACTATCTACCAGCGTGTTTGATAGTCCGCGGGACGCCACAGGAGTTCCTATCGTCAATACTACAAACAAAACTAAACAAGAACACCTCTTTCCTGCGCCTGAGTTCATTCGATTTTTCTTATCATCCAACCGAACCTTGATACGTTGGAATATACATGGCTAGACGCATGTCTTCCAGCAATGGCAAATGGTGCGTTTCTTTTCGTATTCCTTTCCAGCCCATACGGGCTACAGTGATGAGCCACATGAATTCGATTAGTCTTCTAGACACCTACATGGTTACAACATACCCTCTTTGCCTGACCATTTTTCTTTGCCTCTTTCAACTCATCCACAATGCTGACGAACTAGGCTTTTGTGCCTCACTAGGAAGCATGTTCTTGTGTTCTAGGAAGGATATTGGTTTATCTTGTCTCCACTTTTGTCCGAATCAACACCTCGAACCCCTCCTTAACGTCGTACGAATTTTACCATCGTTAGCCCATTATGGCAGCGTTCCTCGGCTGAAACCAGTTGAACGGTGTGATTTGATAACGAGACTACATCGCGGTGTTTAACGTAGAGTATATCACAAGAGTGCCAGTAGGCAGTCGAGGTCTCCATAATGCCATCTGACCGCTGTGACTGCTGGGACAAATAGCAATGCTTGTCCCTTCTGGTGAAAAGTGAAATCTTGACATACCATAATTCCTGAGAAATAACCAAAATCTCCGGTGGTCAATGAGAGGTGTACGGCGCGGCACTTTGGCTGTAGTCAGGCAGCGGCCCTACCCCTCTTACAACAATGGGTTTGTATTCGTTCGACATCGATACGGCCAGGGAACTTCGTCTGCACAGACACATACGCGAGGTCCTCCTACCTTACGTGCGTACTCACCTCACGTCAGACCATGTCGCATTTACCGAGATGGCCGTCGAAGAGGTAAGCGTCCAATCTATTCTATTTACCTCTGACAACGGACCGACTCGGACTGGAATCATTTACTAGCTGCTCCTTCGGACGCTCGAATGTGTGCCGATGGCAGATGCGACATCATTTCTTCTTCCTACGGAACCGTTCGAGGCTCTCGCGTGCTCCTTGAATTCCCTGGACCTCACCCCTCCAGAAGAGAAATTAGCAATGCCATCGGAATACGTCAGGCACCTCAGGACTTTCTTCCCGTCACAACCCCCTCCGGTAGATCTCCGGACCGAGAAATGCTGGCACGAGGACGATCATTGTAGGTTCCTTCTGCGCATATACGCGTGTTTTGGCCCATCATTCGCGTCAGACGTGAAAATATTACTGATGTGCAGACCTATATCGCCCCCCGTCCTATCAAAGCGTGCAAAGCGCGATACCCCAATACTGGGTAACACAAGTTCTCGAACATCCATACCTCGCACAAAATCTGCTTTAACGACATTTCTCGGTCTGAACCGTGTCTCGGTGCAGAACATAGATGTACCGACACCTCCCATGGACGATGCCTTGTGCGTTCTGCCTATATCAATTCTGTGCTGTATTAGCAGTGGGACCACATATACGTTTGTAGAGATCTCCGGTTCAAGCTTGATTCTGCCATTGGGACAGGGGTACGACCATTTCTTCAATCGGTTTTCGTTCCTCCCGCCAGAGAAAAACGGGCCAATTTCTTCGAGGAGACACCCAACGTCACGGAATTTTTAGGTCGAGATTCACCTCTGCGGTGCCCTCCCGATCTGGTCTTTTTACCTCTATTTCCTCGAGTCGTCCCGGGCCACGATACTTGCACGAACAATGCAGAAAGTCACGTCAGAAATTCTCTATGTGCTCCCGACTTGGCCTCTATGCTCCAGAAGGCATCACCGGAGTCGACAAGTGAAGATGGTGACATCAATGACCAACATATGGAGGTCATCAATGAGTGGAGTGTGTTCAGATCGCCTCAGTGGTTATAGCACGAAATTTAACTTTGATTCTGTGCTCCAGCGACACTGACATATTCCTCTCCTCCACTACCCTCTGTACATTCGTCGGACGGTAGCGAGGTTGACGAACTGTGGGACGTATCCCCTCCTGAGACCCCAGCAACGTCACTCGTGGCGGCTACAATGGGTGCGTTTACCTTTGTCTTGTCCACGGGCACTCAAAATTGATAGAATATCTCAGACGAAGTCGAGATTCCTCGCGTGCACAAATTCGGACACAAAAATACATTTCTTGATGAAGGTATGAAGGACTGCAGCACAGCTGACCTGTTGGCTAAAAGGTTGGTTCCTTTCTTCTCCGGGGTTCTTTGGTCGCGTGAATGTATTTCTGGCATATTCTCTCTAACCCCATAACATGTCAAGTCCAGGCTTCTTTATCACGTCTTTCATCTCCGCTCCGGTTGCAATGACACAGGCTCCTAGTCCATTCACATCCCAGTTGGAAGGTGTCGAATCTGGCATGCAGTCTCCTCGCCCCCTCTTGCCGGGCCAGAACACGTCAAATTCACTACTTGGGCAACCTCCGTCTGTAACTGAGAAAAAAGTCAATGGAGAGACATTGACCAATCCTGGCAATCGTATCGAAGACTTCGGGGAACAACGGCTTGACGACGTAATTACAAGCATTTACGCCTGCACACCGCAAGACCCTCTTTCGTATATCAGAGAAGAGAAACTAGACGACAAGGAGATTATGCTCATGGACGGTAAGCCGAAAATAAATGCGTTCATTTAAGGGGGTCATGGATTTTGCGAAACTTACGCTCCGGACTTTATGCGGACTTCTTGCGATAGCTATTATTGGCCCCTGATACTGACTTGAAACTCAGTGCCAGACCTGCCACCCCCGTCAGTGCACCCCAGGGAACCCATCCTTTTCCTCCAAGGAGTGCAAAGTCTCGTCGCTCCAAAAGGAGAGGTCAGTCCCCTCGGCACTACGAATCATGGAAGTAACGGTTTCGGTTCTACGGCGTTCTTGAGGCCAGTCAAAGGGATCAAATCTCTAGCACTTGACCTTTCGTGGAGGTTCGTTTACTTTCTCTTCGACTATTTCGTCTCTGTTTTGTCTGATAGGATATTTTCCTCTCATCTTTCCCCGTCTCGATGTCTGATGTACCTTCCAGGCCATTCAATTTCGGAAAAACGATCCCGACAAACGAGGAGGTCGCTGGAATTGCGAAACCCATTCGGCCAGAGGACGAAATATTAGGATATAGGGACAGCAAGTACGAGGAAACGACTCGGGTTCTTCTCAACATAGTCGTCCCTCCACTATCGGCCGAAGATGATCAAATAGCTTTAATCTCGAGTACTCCACGTGTTTGCGGAGAGTTCGGAACAAGCCCTACCCCCAAACAAGCGGAGGAAAGTGGTCACTCAGAGTATCTGCTCACACGGCGAGAAAGAGTGAGAGCATCTGATACCAAGATTGCACTCGATGCGGAAGTCGAGGAACAAGAAATTGTAAACTCAGAGCAAGATGCGTCGTGTTTTTTTCATAGCGATGGACATGGAAGTATCTTATGCCTGGATGAAGGTTCGCATCGGGACGAGGGCCAAGTCTCGCGAATCCCACTTGATCCCGTGAATTACCCTTCTGGCATCCACCCTGATCAGGGTTACGCCTTCGATGACTCCGGAATTGATATCATAGACAGCAATTCTGGCCAGTTTCCGACCAGCTTTGGAGTTCCGTCTCTCCTCTTGGGCACGCTTCAGGATGACTCGCTATATACTGTGGATCCGTTCGAGGCGAACAAGGAAAATGTCGACGATCGCGAGGATAAGGAAAACGTGCCTCCCCTGGACGTAAACGACTCTCAGCTTGCTGTCCCCCTGGAAAATCAGTACGACTGGAGTGACTACTTTGAATTCCCTGAAGCAGAGACTCCGTCCTTTGAGCCACTCTCCTTTGCGTCACAAAGTCGCCTTTTGGGAACTTCCGACCATTTCACGAATCCCAGCGCCCAAGGTGTACTTCCGCTAACCCCGAATGCATCCCGTGTCGAGCGTCCAGAAGATAACCATGTTCTAACAACCGAAGTAAATGAATGCGAACATGCGGATTCGAGGGCCACTAAGCGACGCAAACTGGACCACCTTGTTCCGCCATCGTCGAAGGACATGTTCTCTACGTTTATTGGGCTTCGGAACCAAGTTACATCGAATAGTACCCTGGTGGATTCTGCACCCCGAAATGTCGCACCGGCACCTCATCAAACGCCGGATATCCCTGAGCCAATACCCCCGAGAGTTACTCCTGATGACGTATTCGACTCACATACGGTACATCTTCCCGAGCCCTGGATTCCTGCCGCAACGGTCCATCGGTACCTCGCTTCAATGTCTTTCATTCAGAAGCGTGCGCTGGTCCGCGAGCTGCAGGGGCCCCTTTGCCGAGTTGTTCTCGTTGAACGATACGACCTCAGTGGGACTGACATCATCGTCGACCCGGATTATGGCGTGCTGTTCATACCACTTTTCGCCCTACCCGCTCATCTCCAGCCTGCTATCGATCGAATCTCGGCCGAATCGTGGCGTTATTCGAACCTCCTCCTCGTCCTCGAGGCGTTCCCCAGTTGGCAAAGTTACAGAGTTGACCATGCACGAGGTGAAAGATCGGTTCCATACGCTTATACTCCTCCGATATGCAAGGCGATCAAAAAGCTGAGACGAAACTTGGGGATTGCGGAAGGTTGCGGTACCATGAACACTCAATGCAAGGTTACGTGGGCGTTTGCAAACGATGTCGAAGAGGCCGCGAAATTTGTGCGGTGCTTCGGAGAGGAGGCGTGCGCAATCTCGACAGAGCGTGGCCACGGACTACTCTGGGATGAAAGAGTGTGGTTAGAAGAAGAAGAAGAACAGGAAGTGAGTCCTCTTTCGATCCTTGGATAGTTTTCCTCGTACGTGTTCCTGATATGGCTCTCATTTCAGGGAGAGTCAGACCTCGCCGGGGTGCATGGCATGAACGCGTTCGCAGCGTTCGTGATGCTGTATGATAGGTCGCTCGAGACTATCTTGGAGATGTCCTCTGAAGCTCGTCTGGCCGATTTTGGTCAGCTACTGGGGCAAGCCCGTGTGGTACGCCTACCATTGTTTCTCTTCTTCCTTTCGATCCTAGCCCCACAATTAGATGGGGTTGAATGCCGTTATCGAGAATAGGATGCATCAAATGGCGTCTGGCATGGCAGACTCGGTCGTCGACCCTGTATGCGGAACTGGTCAGACGTATGATGGATGAATGGACTTGTCGTCGCGTGATATATATTAATGTAATTCCTACTAACACAACATCACAGTTGTAACTAATACGCCTTGCGCGGCATGCGGTGCGGATGCACTGGTCCAAGCAATACCAAAGCCAAGTCCGGTCCGACGCCCGCGGGACAACGTATCCACACGGAACTAAGGCATGTCCACGTTGCTTTCACGTCCTCAGTCATTGTGTTTCCGGTCATCGAAGCATTGGTACAAAGGCAGCGGCGACGCATGGTCCAGAAATGACATGCAAATACCCGACAAAAGACATTGACATGTGGGTCGATCCTCCGCATACTTGTCGCCCTTCTCCTGGGGAACACTGCACATAGTTCCCTTCAATGCATGAATAACGGCATGAATATCACCATAGGTCGAATAAGAGCTGTGTGAAGAACGTCATCATGAAAGGTGATTTCCTGTGCACGAAATGGTAATACCTTGCGTGACTTCGCGATCGCTGCTTTCACCATCTGCGATAGCTTGCGTCTCAATTGCATGGGTTGTCGTACATTATTGACGCCATGCTCCCGGCGCCGGCGGCGTCTGCGTAAAAGACTGAAGCGACTGGTGAATAGCTTCTGGAAGACGGTAGGTACCGCATCCTCCACACCCGCCACCGGTTCCTCGTTGTCGAGATCTGCGCCTTCCCGAGAAGGGGGTGGAGTTCGCGTCTGCTACCAGTATCAGAACCTCACGGAAACCGCACGCAGAACACGAGAACACGAAATTGACTTACACCTAATATCTCCCTTAATATCTCGGTGTTCCTCTGGGAGCCTCTTCTATCCCCCGCAGCCTCACCCTCCGAAGGAATCACCATCGGGCGCTGATGAGAACTCACTGTAGTACATGTCATCACTGGGCATCGTAAGGCTTACCTCCAGTAGCGATGTGCCGTCTATCACGAGGCCCGAATCCAAGCTGGTCTGGGGCGATTCCCAGAGATAGACGAAGGAGTTGCTGCATGCGGTGGCTAGAAGCCGGTCGTCGATTGAGAAGGCGACACAATTGACCTCGTCGGGGTGCTCGAGAATGGCAATCTCGTCGAACGTGGTGGCATTCCATATCTTGACAGTGAAGTCGCTGGAGGCGCTCGCGAGGTAACTGCCGTTGTGCGAGAGGGATAGGGAGTATATGATGCTGTTGTGCCCATGCACGGGTTCGCCGATAATGTGGCCTGAAGAGGCGTGCCATCGACGAAGGACCCCATCACTCGAGGCCGAGACGATCTGGGTCTCGTCTCGTGACCACGCGACTGCCCAGATTGGCATGTCGTCTGCCTTCATTGGCCCGACGAGCGACTCTCCCGACTCCCAGTCCCAAATTCGGAGGCACCCGTCCTTCGATCCCGTGAGCAATTTGCTGTCCTTGCTCGAGAACTTGGCGCAGTTAATCTTCAGCCCGTCCCCTTGCAGGTGAGTTTCATCTCGCATGACTTGTCCGCTTCTAGCATCCCAGACGTTCACATTGTGATCGAACGATCCGCTGGCGAGGTAGCAGCAGTCGTTGGAGACGTCAAGGTATCTGACGCTGCTCGTATGGGCCCTCCAGGGTCCGTCGACCGGGCCCAGGACGTCAACGTCCCAGACGTTGATACATCTGTCAAGGCCACCGCTGGCTAGTCGTTTCCCATCCGGGAACGGAGCGAGGCAAAAGACGGCGGCGTTGCTGTTCCCCAAAATCACTTCGGATGCGTGGTCGAGGTTCCAGAGACGGATAGAGCCGTCGTGGGAGGCGCTGACGAGCCCCCTCCCGTTCGGGAGGAAGACGACGGACCAGACAATCTGACTATGCCCACGAAACGTCCCGACAGGCTTTGGTCGTGGGAGGTGGTCGAGTGAGAGCGACAGCATCGTAAGGCACTGCCAAAGCTAGGGGTAAAAAACGAGTGGAGAAGAAGCGGATTCGGTCGGCGTTTGGGTACCCAGGGTCTCCCCTGGATGAACCCTAAGACAGGACGCAGGTCTTGGGTAGCGTGTGTGCCGGACCATGCCAGGCGGACGGCAGGTGGTACAGATTGATCAATGACTTGGGGGATTCCAGGCTTATTTGAGTGATTCCAGGAGCAAAAAGGATGGCGACCAATCGGACCCCTGTGTGGGTTGGCGCTGATACGCTCGTGGGAGTACACGAGACTCAGTCGCTGGGTCTCGAGTATCCTCTCGTGCCTACACGTGTATGGAGGCAGTGTGCAGCGGATTGCCCATAATAAGGTGGAGGGAACTTCAATGAACTTGTCAGCGCA
The DNA here is from genome assembly GCA_038094155.1 of Pulveroboletus cf. aberrans. Taxonomy (NCBI): domain Eukaryota; kingdom Fungi; phylum Basidiomycota; class Agaricomycetes; order Boletales; family Boletaceae; genus Pulveroboletus; species Pulveroboletus cf. aberrans. The sequence continues at coordinate 30,788 of JBBPTO010000102.1, read as the reverse complement.
AGACTTGGTGCCAGTGTCGCCTCGTCGCTCACACGCCCCCTGCGTACCTCACAGCTGATTCGTTCCCCGGCCTCTTCTGGAATGAACTCAGAGCCACAGAGATCACTACGCCCAGCCAATGCGATATTTTTTCCGACTTGCGTTGTCCAAATGGCCTTGACTGCAAGATTTACCACGATGCACCTGGTCGGCCGGGAGATCGACGTTCAAATTCAAGTTCCTGCGGGTCCTGCGGAATTCAATGTGCTCGCAGTTGCAGGTTGAACCGATCATCGTCGAAATTGGCTGCTTTGACGTGAAGGGTGGGAAAAACCAGAAACCTTGCACTAGGCAAGGTGATATCGAATCAATTTCTTCAAGTTACGCAGGCTGTGAGTTGACTCGCTTAAACACTCATTCAGCGGATTTCTCCGGGTGCGTACAGAGAAAAGCCCGCAGCAGGGTCGAATAGTGACGATAACAATACAGTACTCATTGCGCCGAACGGATCGGAACAGGTACAAGCTCAGGCTCCAATCAATCTTCATGACTTGAACCCGCCCCCACCGCGTTTTCAGAATCCAGTTTAATGCTGAGTCGCCAGCCGTTCGATGTTCGTCCCGTACACCGCCTCGCCTCGAGGGGCGTGTCGGAAAAGGCGTAATTTCCATACGGGGGTAGGTAGTCCGCTCAAGAGCACAGCTGCGCTAGACCTCTGGTCTGAGTCACATCGTCCATCGTTCCATCACCACTCCGTACAAAGACGATACCGAGCGGCGCGAATGGAGTTCAACAGTCAGAGGGAGTCACAGAAAGGGTGCTATCATCCGCGAACTCACGGTGCTTCGATTTATGATTCGTCGCGAAAGCCTGAGGGAGTCAGGAAAAACGAGCGCGAATATAGCGTTGAACACTGATCTACACGAACGACGATTTAAGATGAAGTTGACACAGTGACGGGTGAACACCCATGTAGAATTTGCATCCGAACCTTGCACGAGCGACGAAAATGACTGAATGAAGACGTCAGTGCTACTGGCGTTGGTCAGAAACTCATCAAATAGACCGACAGGTGACGACGGGGCATTGTAGAACGAGATCGCCACGTTGACTCCTTATTAATCGATTTCAACATCAACCTTCACATTTATGAGACGCGAATCCCTTTCAGTCCCGCATGGCGCGTGGCGACTCAGCGTGTTGCATCAAATCACGTGTAGTCAAAAGTGAATCCATACCTGGTTTGCGCTACTTACTCGGAAGTACCGAAATGATATGATGATGTTCGCCTTTGGGTTTGTGTTGTTTGCCGCAAAGTCAAGGTCACCTTTGTCGGCTGGTCGAGTTCAGATGTGTTATGTAATGGTACCAACCTGTCCGCGGATAGAGCTGAACAAGCCATCAAGTGACCTGCATTTGTAGCAGATGGACGCCGCTTACCCAGACCTGCTTTTGCAGAAAGGCCTCAAAGGTGAACCATGCCACGATGCCCTGTGTTGTGCCAGCTGTGCGCAAAAACACAGCATTAGTACGTGTATTCACCAAGTTGTTGTACCCACTCTATACATCGTTAGTACGTATGTGACGAAGGTCAGACCCACAGGAAACCTACCATCAGTGTGAAGAACAGGTCCGCCGGTGAGTGGGCAGTAACATTCGTGAGAGTATCGTTTGGCAATACATGTTTGAAGGATTCCACCGTGCCCATAGTCAAACCATGCAAGTTCGCCTGCGTGTGTCAGAGTGCCCACGTTGCGGCCGCGAGATCGCCCATCAAAATTGATCCCGGTTTCAGTACAGACGGACCACCCAGCTTACCTCCGCCGAGCGTGAACCGAGCATGCCAATCCCCGACCTACGGCAACGCTCACTCCGTGCGGTTCCAGAGCGGCGCAGACATGGTCCCAAATCATGCCAGCCCCTATCGTGGCTGTTTGTGCGGTTTCGTCACATGTTACGTTTGCGAAACGGTACATCGGGATCTGTGTGTGGGGAATCGAGGGAAAACTTGGGTTCAAGGTGTGACCACCACCCTTCACCCACATTTCGAGGTGAGTTACATAAAAAAAACAATGAGGTCGACTCACTGACAGCGAACAGGCACCCAGTCCTTCTCAAGATTCGCAACTGTTGACAGCCGGCTAGAAAGCATGCAGATGTTGACACGCACGAGGGTCCCAACCTCTTCAGGCGTGCCAGGCTCAAAAGAGCAGACGGGTCCTTGAGTACTCGGGATAGCGAAACGTGCGACGTCTTTGTAATACGGTTCTATTCCTGTTGAACACCGACTCGCATGTCAATCAATCAATCATTTCAAAAGAGAAATTTCGGACCATTGAAGCATGCCCCTGAAGCCGACGAGACTGCTGACGCGATATCTAGACAGATGGTTGTAGAAATGTTGGTTGACACCGCATATGAGGGCAGGTTCTGCGGGCTGGTCTCAGTGGTAGGCCAGTGTACACCCCACGCAAACAACGACCTAGCAAGAGCACCTGGTGAAGTCAGTAACGTCTAGACTATACCAGCATTGAACGGGAACAGATTCAGAACACGGGGAGACGAAATGGGAACTTTGTAAAAGGGGTCCCGTTTTTCATCGGGCGTGAACATAAGTCCGTTTGCAGATGAGAGGGACATTGAGGCCTGCCAGTGCGTCCAGCCTGCACATAGTTGAGGTGGCCGGTGAGCGTACAACAATAATCCTAACGACGGCTTTCCATCACAGCTACTGAGCTGCAGATATATCCCGGAGGAACGACCTTGGGAGTTGTTAGGACAAGCGCAGAAGTGTATTATAGCGTGCGGACCTGGGCACGCGTCGAGCATGCATTCAGGTGTAGGTGGGTCAACTCGGATGAGAGTATACAGAAAATAAGCAAGCGGCAAACGAGCATAGCAAACTAAAGATGTTTGGAAGATTCGGAATGACGGAATTGACCTAGAAAAGTGTCAAGGTCCAGCCGTTTCGAAATGTCGTGGGTATCGTCTTGCAGAGACGTTGGGGGATTCCATCAATTGTACCATAAGTAATTAAACATGGATAAACCAAACATGGAGGCTACTCGCGGTCAAGCGTCATACGGATGTGTAAGATTCAGATGGATATTTGGAGTGGGGATGATTTCGAACTGAGAGCTCGTTTCAGGGCTTACGCGGGGTTCCGTATCTCGGGAAAGGGCGGAGAAGTGTGACTGGGACAAAGACGCAGACCCTGGTGCGTGCATGACAACAGGAGACCGTGTGGGTGGAACCATTGATAGTAGGTCATGTGGCACCGACGAGGAGTGATGACTCGAATTATTCTTCGATCGTGCGGCAGACTTGCGATGCTCAATAAACTTGCTCCCACTTCGCATGTGGTTAGATGGCAGATATTGTTCTGGAAGTTGAGGACTGGGTGGTATATTCCCGTCTACGAAGCTCGGCAGTCTCGGCTTGATCATCTCATCGGGAACAGATCGCTCGGAACTCGTCCAAGGCTCAGACCCATTCACTGGCTGTGATCCCATACCCCCAGGCTTCCAGGATTTCAGTATGGATTTGCGAATACCTGGTTTTTCTGGAGATGGAGTGTTCAAGAGTATAGCCGGTGAATTTGGTCGAGAGCCCGAAAGAGAGGGCCTTGATGGGTGAAATGTGTAGAGGGATTCCTGATCGGACTGTGGTTGACCCGCGTGCGCCCTTCCATTCGGCCCTCTCGTGATAGCAGGAGGTGCCGTAAATTGGTCGGTAACTGGAGTGGACGGAAGTGGTGAAGTAGAGAGCTGGAAATCCGTCCGTCCGGGCACCGGTGGTTGGGAAGCAGCATTGGATGACGATTTACTCCTGTACCACAGCTTCTTTAAACTTTTTACGCTGACCAGTGGTGCAGGCGGCTTTTTCTCGCTCTGATCGATTGCACTCGATGAGTCGGCTGAAAAACGGCTTGACGGGGTCGCTGAAGTGGGTAATCCTGAGCCCTCGTCTATCGATGAAGTCGACGGTCTTGAACTAGCAGGTGCATATGAGAAATTTTGGGACACAGGATCCCAGTAGCTTTGAACTGGAGCCGCATCAAGTTCGTAGACGGATGGGTGACGGCCAAACGGGTCTGGAGAGAGGGGAATCGGTGAATCAGAAGCGAGGCTCACTCCGTGGGAAGGGGACGGTATTGTTATCGGGTACATGGCTTGCTCGAGGTCTCGACGTCGTAGTTGGCTTTCCGTCGGTATGGTAGATGAACCACCAAGTGTAGCCATGAAAGCTTTCGGCGCACCGGCGGAGACGCCATTCAGAGCCAGTCGTGGCGGTGAAGGTGAGAGATTCACAGGTCGCGGAGCACCGCTTACCACTGTCTTGGTCACCGAAGCGTAAGGGACAGCTGGCCACACATTGTGTAAAGGGCTCGCTGACGTGCTTCTACTACAAAGCCCATTAGATACACCAGGAGACGGTCAGGAATAATACGTACTCGACTGGAGTAGCTGCCCACGACTGCGACGCAGCTGAGAGGTTGTGGCGATGTGTCAGCGTCGCGTCCACATGTGGAACACCTTTCCCCAATTGGTGTGGCGAGAATTGGGCAAGGGTCTGATGAGTCGCTGGTTAGATTACACCTCTACTACCGATTTGGTCACATTTACCCTTTCGATTTCATCTAGTTTCGCTCTCATTAGATATTGACTCCGCCGTCGGTCGTTCGGATCATTCTCATCGTACTGTGATGACCAGATATCAGTCCATCGTACGGGAAGTGGACATGAATGTCCAACCTTTTCGCCATCGTCTCCCAGATCCAAACCAAGATCCAGGTCTTCAAATACAGTGCCCACTCTTTTCTCTTCACCGGGATTCCGTAACCGCTCGTACTCTTGCTCCAACTGAAGAGACGATCCGTCCTTGTTGCGGAAATTTGCGGCGTCTGATGTTCCCTCCATCGTGTTGCCGGTCAGCGACTTGGAGGGAAGGACCAAAGGGGAGGGCGTGGGTCGCTTTCCAACGGCAGCGGAAAGTGTTGACCTCCGTTCATGTCCTACGGAATCTGGGATTGATACATTGAGAGGGGGCCGTGACATTCGTTGTATGATATCCCGAACTTCATCGACATCATTAGCTTCACCACTGTCCCCTTGCACCTGTTTGGCAAGGACAGTGAGCGATGTTGCATCCAATGCGAGCTCTACTACATTTGGATTGTCCACCTTTCGTCTCACCCCGTCGGAATCAACATGAATTTCCTGCCAGGTCTCGGCGTCAGTACCAAATACATCCCCCAGCGGATCACGGTCCATAGGAGAAATCATGCATGCATCTGGGTCCGGTGACTCTGAGAGACGCGCATATTCCCCATTGTTAAGTTGTTTCCCGTCACCTGAGTCATCCTGAGATCGTAAAAATGGCGGTTTTTGCATTCTTTTCACCAATTTGAGGTCATATGGAGCCTGTTTCTCATCTGCGGAGTTATTTGAGTCGAGAGTACGTGGCCTGGAATCAGAACGACGCGTAGAATGGTTCTCTGTCCTTTTCATACGTCGACTGCGTATCCAAGGTTCATACCAGGCGGCCTTTCGTCTGTCGATGCCAAATTCTACTTTGGCGAGAATGGGTATGATTGATGTTGAGTTCAAACCGGGTAGCTCGATGTCGGAAGGACCGTGATCAGACGAGCGTGAAGTATGTGGAGTATCTGGTGCCGAACGCGGTGACGAGTCATCCGCGGACTTCTCGGCAGAACGAATATCTGACACGGATGACGCGGTCGAAGTGGAGGAAGGGGTGATGGGAGTGGTAGGATACGCGAGGGGTCGCGGTTGCTCGGTCCGCGACGGAGTAACCAAAGGCCGCAAAGATTGCGATGAACCATCGGGTTCCACATGAAGACCAAGACCCAAAGAATTGGGGGTCCCAGTTCGGGACAGGGACACGAGCTCTTCTCGTTCAGCGCGGATCACTCTTGTCCAGATATGTTTCCATATTTCCTCAGACAGCCTCGGCCCCGCTTCTGTCCCGCCGGCGTCGTAGCTACGCTGCGGAGAGGCATTCATAAGGTAAAGGACGATTCCCATCGTGCTTGGCAGAGCATATTCCCTTGCAATGAGCACTAGTTGCGCTTGTAGCGTAGATTGCAGTGCTACGAGAGTTCCACGACGAAATTGGGTATGATATCCAGACGCAGACGACGGGAGTGGGGCGAGGTCGGGGGGGTCGGTGGTATCGGTGTCGTGAGCGAGATGCACTGGCGGTATTACGTGTAATAAGTACTTGGATTGGACCGGAGATACCATGTTAAGGGCAGTTGTAGATGGTGTCATGGAGCGCCATGGGAGATCAGTATTTGATGCCGACGGTGAATTGCCTAAATGAGTCTGCGACCAAGATGATGATGAAGTAGACGAGGTCATCGCGGGTAGCGGCGTAGATATGCCAAGGGCGTTGGCGAGTTTTGCAAGTCGATGAGGGGGAAGAGGTGATCGCGGAGGAACCCGCGCTAGACCCGGTCCCGCGTTCAGAGAGTCAGAATGATGCGAATTTCGTTGTGAATCCATGACGCGTAGGCTTTGTCTGTCGCAAGATCAAGCAGATAGTACTTCAAGCAATAAGGAGCCGTGTGACGCTCAGATGGTCTTGGACCCAACTTGAGTCGCACGATGGCAAGGAAAAACGTAGGACGCACCTCGAGCACCCTAAGCGGGTATGTGCATGGAAGGGGGTCCGCGAATCGTCAACAGTGACTCTGGCGAGGGTCACGTTCCGGTCAGCACAACGATGGGCTCATAGTTCGAAGAAACTCGCCGCCCTCAAAATGCATAATAGCATGCTCACGTGACTCCCATCTGCTTGACGTCGTAGTGCTTTACTTGGGTGGCGAGTCGGTACATGGTCTTCATGGCCGGAATTTGGGACGTTTGGGACGTCAGGCAAAGGTGTCGGGGTCTCGAAGCATTGGGGTTTCAGACCCCATCATCGCGACGAGTGTTTGACAACCGGCGCTCCATCCCGGTCCGGACGTTGTATAGGCATTCTGCTGTTCTCCCATCGAACCGACCGTTCTCATGCTAGTTAATATTCTAGAAACTAGAAATAACGAACGTCGAGGCAGGGAATTTTACGTCCCCTCAGATCGAGAATCTCAGCTTGCTTAACCGTAGCTTCCCCCTCGTGACCCTTGCCCTGCACCCATCTGCCAACGGATGGAATGGTGTGTTCTGACACTACGCCTTTCTTCCACACCAGTGGTTCCCCCTTTCCAGTGTGATCGAAGGAACTGCAGCTGGCGCTGCTTGCGTGACATATTTCTACTGCTCTTAATATGGCACTTGGCTTTCTCCATAATCCTCGGGGTTCTGGCGCCCACATAGTCAGCTGTCCTGCGAAAAACGGAGGAATTAACGATTTAGTGGCCCGTCCGGAAACCGGACATTTCGGCAGCAGTCAGAGACCGAACTCGGAGCGTCTATGGGCCATCGATAGGCACCATCGTCGGCGCGGGCCCCGGATCTCGTTAGTCTATAAGAAATGGAGCAAGGTCGGAACTGGATCGACCTGGACGTCGCGATCAACGTTCTTGATGGGCATGAGGTGAGCCTCGAGGCAGCAGGCTCATCGGAAAGATTTTGTTTGCATTCGAGAGGACGTTGGCCAAGATGTGCAAACAACATCGTGAGAAGTGGCAGGATGGGACAATGGACCTGTAGCCGTAGTTTGGTTTGGTCCTCGAATGCAAACGAGGATCACGACCTTGGCGACCCTATTGTCTTTGTTTCTTGGCTTCTTCTTCTCTTCTTTAACCCCATTTCTTGCCTTTTATCACGTTGCGTGCACGATCTCAGAGTTACCCTTTTCATTTCGAGTCCACGACCCACCCACGACCCGCAGACGATGGATCAACACCAGCAGCACAACCAACATATCCCAGATGATCACAACCCAAATATCGGTCAGACGGGGCCTTATGGCTATTATCCTGCCGAGCATGAAACGTCTTACTCGCTAGCGTACAACCACCAGATGCACCACCAGAACTCTTATCCGCTTCAGCATCCTGCCACTCATCCGCGTGGGTGCACGTTTTTTACTCGCCTATGCCTCATGTTGATCTGATAATGTGCTCGTGTACTTTGTATGTAGGTCATCTCTCCGCGCCAGACCTTCATCAAAGCCTGCAGTTCCATAATCTCAGCCTCATGTCCACACATCAACAATATCCGCCACCACCCGTGTACACTTCATCGCCACAACATGTGTCAATGAATCTGCCTGCAGGCTCTCCCCCTCCGCCCTCCCCTCACATGTATGATCCTTTGTCCCCTCCCATTTCAGGATCAGACACATCAGCGGACGGCATCTACCACCACTCGAGAAACAGCAGCGGGACTGGCTCCCCCTCATCATCCAGAGGAGCCAGCTTAGTACATCGCACATCCCTACGTTACCACCCAACTCCATCCCCAACTACAAGCTCTTCTGGCAGACGTGGTCGTGGCCGCTCTTTAAACGACTCGGACGACGAAGATATGGGTGCTACCTATGTTGAGAACCTCGCCCACACTCGTAAAGAAGCAACACGGCGGCAAAGAATCGAGGCTGAGCAGAGGCGAAGAGACGAATTACGCGACGGCTATGCAAAATTGAAAGACGTCCTACCCGTCTCGAACCAGAAGAGTAGCAAGGTGTCGCTGCTCGAGCGAGGTAGGCCCCATCGGTGATGATCTCGACTGTCATCGTCTCATCACGTCTTTCTTTAGCGACCAACCACATCATCTTTCTCGAAAAGTCCACTCAGGAGATGCAGGCTCGTCTCCAGCTGCTGGAACAGGAGGTTCAACGGTTGCGCGCTGTCAATGAAAAGATTTCCCTTGGCGTCACCAACTCACCATCGCCCGCGAACAACATTCATGGAGTCGATAACAGGCCGATATCCCCTCCACCTGAATCAGAGATGCCGAGCCACTCCCTTACGCACGTGCAAGGACAGGAGCCTCCGCGGGAGGACTCTCGCAGTCCGGCCGCGTCAGAAGGGTACTGAATAGTATCCGAATTGAATTCATTTCCATAACGGACACTACTCCCTTTTCCAGTCCTCGTTTTTGTCCCTTTCTTAACATTCTTGCCTCATTGCACATTCTCTATTTTGTATTTCTTCTTCGGGCTAAACAAAGGGAGAAGCGACGAATTTCACTCGGACAAGACTTGTCGAGCTGGCAACGCTAGTCGCATAGCGCGGAGCGCGAAACCTTGTTCAAAACACCTCCTTTACAACCTCCTCTTCTCTAGCCTTTCCTCTTCACAATCCCGTCAATGACTCGACATTGCCGGCCAACTGTCACCTCTTATCTTGTCGATCCGAGGCGCGCGATTATTATCAGTCATGCGATCTTGTTGATCGATAGGCCCATCTCCTTTCCGCTCCGTCCTTCCCGCCTCTCACCATCCCCAGTGGATCTGAGTCACATTCGCACAATCTCCCTTGCGCGCCCTATTTTCGGCTTCTATCTCACTTTCTCATCATTCACTCATGTCTCACCCTTCTCGGCGGCCAAATATCCATTCATCGATACCATTTTGCGCCATCACACCCGTTACCCTCACGCGACTCCTTGCATCGCCTACGACCGGATGCTTGCTCACCTTGCTACGACCGCTGGAACGATATAACGACCGAACAACGATTCTTGACGAATATTGCACGAATGCACTCGACGGAACAGCAAGGAGGAGCACGCGCCGAGTCTTATGAAAACCCACCGGTCAGCTCCATCTTCTTTTTGGAAGGAGAGGCTATTTAGCCTTTGGCTCCCCTGAGGGGAACTATAGTCGTCGTCAGGTGCCCACTCTAGTAGTGGACCGGAGGAAAAAAGAAAATGGCCTACCGCAGGAGGATGGTGATGGACCGCTCACGAAGGACCGTATCTAACACCCGTCGTCATTGTGGTGATATGTTTCGATACATCAATCTGCTCTGTTTTCATAGCCTCAGCACATGCAGATATAGCACCTTCAATTCTCCTTTTTGTACTGTTAATTCAAAAGCTCATCCTGCAGATGCGACTTCGTCGCTTGACTCGATTTCACATGGCGCTGGTCAATCGCGACGAATTTGTTTTGCAGCGCATCGTTGACCCTATGGCGCTAGGGTAACAAGAAAGGGGAGTTCGTTCGGGGGAAGAACCCTTGATTGCAGTCGAGCACCCCAGCTAGCTCTGCACGGCAAGCCCAAAAACTGCAGTCACATCGGCGAATTACACAGACCCGCTCAGGGTTCGCGTTGCTTCCAGTGGAAGCCTGCTGCGGAGAAAGTTACAAACGAACATCACGATGAGTGGACACCGATGTGAGTCACCATTGGAGGGTGCGTCTTCCTATCATCCTAGCCATCATTCGGGGAACATCACCGTGGACGGCGTGACGCAGCCAAAGAATCTGAATTTGCGACACGTACGATGACGACCCATCTTCCAAAACTGGTCGGACGCTTACGCTCGGCCGTTCGGGTGCATATATTTCGAGTCGTTCTCCGGAGTCCGTGGACTACTGTTATGTGAAACATGAGATAGTAAATGTGGTATTATTTTGATGGAGCCACTCATGTCAATGAGTCGGGGTTTCCACGCAGCGCAGCTGCGTGACGACCCTGAAATCATGGCAGGTAGCGCAGGTGCTGCGGCACTGGGCACAGGAGGTGGCCAAAACCGGGAAAGCGGTTGGCCCATCATTTAGTGAGGATGTGACCATCTCAAGTCCCGTCGGAGCTTGAGCTACCTTGGTACCTAGAGCACGCCAGTGAGTTCATAAAATGCAAACGGTCAAGAACGGCCATGATGATGCCGACCAGGGCGGAGGGCTATTTGTCGGTTGAATGAATGGATTGAATTGCCAGGGGTTCTGGCCGCCGGTTTGGCCGGAATCCCCCGGCCGCGCTTTTGGTTTGGATCCGATTATCGGCACGAGGAGCGGCGGTCAACATCATGTACGGTAGTAGACTCGTTCAATGTTGTTGTTCCGCTTGCTTCGTAGCGAGGAATGGAGTCGGGAGCCGGATCAAAGAAGTCGGTGCCGACTCGGAGCGGCGGCCTTCTTCCGAAACATAAGCATACCGTCAGACGATGACGGCTCCTGGTTGCCGTAGGGGGAGAACCAAGGCAGATTCAGCAAAGTTGCGGCGACTTCCCAAACAGGTGGGCTACGAAGGATCTCGGCGGAGATGAACCAATATCTGGGGATCAAAGTTTGGAGGCCCTGGACGCGCTACATTCTCTGATTCGAGGGGAAAGAGCTGTATGATACTTTGCGAGGGGGAATGACAAACGAGAATGGCTGTGAGGCGATTTGCGTTAGCACGACATGAGGCAGGGGACGGGCGCATTCGTCATCGGCAAGTGGGTACCAGGAACGTTCCATGAGTCATGGTCTGGACGCTAATGACACCGCCGGGCCAAAATCGGGGGGACGTCGAGTCGCAGCCCCAGGCGGGGCAGGGTTCGCACTGGAAGAAGCGTCCAGAACACAGCGAGGCAAAAGAAGCCATCGCTTCGGATGGGAAGGGCAAAGTATAGTTCACGAGCAGAGTTTGGCGCAGACACCGTCAGGAGCGTCAGTGGCGTTGCCAGGCTGGAAGGTGGACTCGGGTAGATTATTGAGTCACAGGGACGCATATCTCGCAACGACAGATCTTGCGGATATCAAAATCGACAAGCTGATCAACGATCCCTCCACGTCTCACGCGCAGTTTTGGAAAAACTGCACTGCGAAGAGCTAGATTCCGTGTCACCAAGTAACGCGTGACTGACCGCATCATTCCATGTCCTGCCTTTCTGAACAGACGCCCCCACTTTCCAGTTCGTCTGTCTCTTTTGCCAGTCGCGCTGACATGGCGGATTCAATCATTGCCAGGTCCCCGAGCAGTATTTTACCATCAGGCTGATAGCGTTTTTTTTTTCTGCGAACTTAATCTAGCCACTCACAATACTTTCCAGGTCAGTGACCGCTCAAACGGCGTGTGCTGTTTGGCAAGCGATCAAGGGACATGACATCCCCTTTCATCCAGTTCATTTTTGATAACTTCTAAAATGGAAGGGAACGCCAAATTCAGTGTCGCTGGGGGTGGCTCGTCTCGTCAAGACGCCGCACATGGAATATTCTTTCTCCCTGGTGGTTCTTCACACCACTCTCCTAGGATGATCGTGATCGTTTGACGAGAGGTCTTTCTTGTCTGAAAAGACGATACGAATGAGTATATGCTGTATCCGCTATGTCTATCTTTGGATGCGCTGAGATTATTCCCAACGGGGGCAGACCACGCAGCTGATGCGCCCAGTTTACGGCGACCTTTGTTCACCAAAGGGTGTGCACTTGTGTCATGCCCGATCATCTCGGTTTTTGACTGGGGTTAGCTTGCCGCGATTGTACTAGAGTCGTGTTGACGGGGGTCATTTCGTCAATCGGAAAGTATGCATATAACGTGAACAGAAGGCCATACGGACGTACGCTTGAGCCACTTACGCATTTATGGTTGATCAGGTTGCGATTCCCTAGGTCTTCCCGATCAACGGTGTATATGGGAGTTCTAACTAGGGGGATAAGTAAAAGGCAAGCTTCTTTCCCTCCTCTGTGTGGAAATGGAACGCCGCGGGGAATGAAGAGATGCACGGGACCAAGGTCCGTGACGGAGGAGGTACGGTGGAATACCCAGAGAGGAGAAAGTGAACGCCTTGCTGGAGCGTGTCTTTGCTTAAAGTCTAATTACGTGGGCAGGGTCACGTCACTGCCGCATCTGATGGTGCGTAGTGGGTGTAAAGGCCGTCGGACGACGGAATGGCGGTAGAGCTGGAGAGGATCCCATAAAGATGGCTGGTTGGTCAGGAAGGCGATAATTAGATCAGAGTCGTTCATTTCACAATTGTGGGTACGGATGGAGTGATGGAGAATGTCATTGATCGTGAATTGGAAGCCAGGGTGGAACAGTGGGAGGGTTGTGATAACAGGGGTAGGGCTACGTTTCGAGGGAATCCAGTCACACGGATCTGCATATGACTTCAGCGCTTACGGCAAGAAGAATTTGCTTCCGCGCGATTAGGGACGCACTAAGTCCCGGGAGAACAAGGATGTTTACTATAAATGTTATAGAAGTGGGTTGTGTGAGTGATAAGATGGAGAAGGCGAATAAAGAGGGCCGCGAAAAGGCGTACGAGCCGAGATTGGAGTGTGTGGACAAAGGAGAAGGCGTAGGCGGTGCGAGATGAAGAAAACGTTGCAAGAGGGTCGCAGGAGAGCGGGGAGACGGGTCGGTCAGGCCGGAGCTGGGCCGGGCCCGCGGACGGAGAGGCGGTGCGGGGAAGCAGGGCACCGGGGACCCCTGGAATCAAGATTTCCATTTTCGATTCCCTGATGGGAATATTACCTAAGAATTGCATATCATCGACCTGCAGGGGCTACAAGCTCCGCGACACGAGGCATATTCCACATTAGGCAAATCGGCCTGCGTTATTTAGACGGAATCAGATGGCAAAGTCCCCCATTCTCCCATTCCCCGACCGACCTCCCCCTCCTACCCGACGCCTCTTTTTTTTTTCTTTCTCTTTTCTTCTGCGCGCTTGTGCCCTATTGTGCGGCTGGGACGACAACGCCTGTTCTTTGTTGTTTTTTTTCACGTAAGTCTTTCTTGACAATGAGTCGGCGCACCCTCACCGCTATATCAGGTCCCCTCGTATTTCCAGTTCATTTTATTCACGCCTTCATCTTTGCATCCATGGAATCCACCCTTCTCGAGCAGCCTCGCAGCCCCACCTTCATGGACGGCCCCTTCACTTACGACTCCCTCGCCAACTTGGAGTACCTCCAGTACCCTCAGTCTCCCTACAGCGTCTCAACCATGGCTCGTAAGTTCTTTGTTCTCATCCGCTATAAACGGCTAACTCTTCCCACAGTGCCTGGTCCCTCGTCTTCGTCTCCCCGCCTTGACTTCAACACTCTCAACCTGACCAACACCATCGGCGAGTACTCGTACACCCCCTCCGCCAACTACACCACCGCCTCCCCCGGTCGCCCCTACACCCCTCCCGAGAACGGCATCTCCCCCCCTGCCGTCTACAACCTCAGCGGTGGCGAGCTCTCTTCCGATGGTCTCACTTCTGGCAGACGCAGCCGCGGCAGTGGCACGCACTCTCCCTCTTCGGTCCACAGCGTCCCATACGCTTCCGTCCCTCGCTCTCATCGGTTCAATCCCATCGCGGCTCCGGCTACCCGCTCCGCGGCAAAGACCCCGAGGCGCAAATCCCGCAACGATGACTCCGATGAGGATGATGACGACTTCCAGCCTGCTATCGCCGCTGGAACCGCTACCGATGCCCGCCGCGAGACAATCCGTCGTCAACGCATCGAGTCCGAGCAGAGGCGTCGCGATGAACTTCGCGATGGCTATCGCCGGCTCAAGGATGCCCTCCCCGTCTCAAACCAGAAATCGAGCAAGGTTTCCCTCCTCGACCGCGCCACCACCCATGTCAAGTACCTTGAGATGACCGCACAGCAGCTCCAGACGAGGTTGCAACAGGCTGAGAACGAGGTTCAGCGACTCCGCACGTGAGTCTTTCACTTCACATCATTATCGTCGACTCACCCTCGGTCCGCAGTGTCAACGAGGCGTTGATGCTTGGCACTGCCGAGCAAAGACACGCTGCCGCTGCCGCCGCAGTAGCAGCGGTATCACAACAATCCCAGTCAAGCTTTTGATTGTTGACCTTGTCCGTCGCACAACACCTCAAAAATCCCCCGCGCCGTCGGTTACATTATCTTTCATGGATTATTATTGCACAGATGACTCGCATGACTGGAATACCTGCCTGGTTCGCAGGACGCATCATTACAATGGACACTTAGCATCGCACATTGTTTATTCCACATTTGTTTACGACACCGCCTCACCGCGGATTCCTCAGTTCGGCTGACCATTCTGTCTGGTCATTTTTGGCATCCGATTTGCAGACACTTCGGCTGCGCCGCACCGCTCTTGTTGTGCAGTCCTGTTCGATGGTTAGCCCGTGGTTAGCCGTCGATCGGATAGCCCCATCAGCGCTGGAGGTTTGATGAACATTGGACTACCCGGACCTGGTTGACGGAATACATAACAAGGCCCCGACGCAAGACCGCAGGTAGCTTGAGGCGACCGGTCGTGCCGCTCATACGAGCGACATGCTTGTCTCGCTACACCTGTGTGCCCATCTTGCTTTTCTCTCCGCCCTGTGACGTTTCCTGTCCCACTCCAATTCAGTTCAAGCGCACCCGTAGGCGAACGACCCCTTAGTTGGGGTTACGTGTCTCGTGCGAGCCGATACACTGGCATCATCCACCTCCTTATCCACTGCATCCGGTTTACCTAGCTGTCAGCACGCACTTCTCGAGGACCGCACCGCACGCATTGTTTATTACCCCCTGTTTATCCGCATTCATGTCAAGAGTAGGCGACTGATCACCGCTTGCCCCTCGACCTTTTCCTTCCACCCAGACCTGGTGGCGAGTACTGGCAACGTCAACGTGCTTGTCTTCCTACCCTTCCGCTACTCTCATTGCATGAGGGCCTATCGCGGACACTGACACTCGTCGGTTGGGCTTCACGAAATTAGTTTGAGGGTTGTCGATGAAGGATCATCAAAGACACGATGAACTCTGACCTTGTTGCACTTCAAGATCTCGTTCCCGCTACGCTCATCTACCTATCGTCACCTCGCTAGTCGACCTGCACGTTGGGTGTAATGGAGTACCTCGAGCGGGTCGCTGATATTTGCACTCGGTTCGGAGCAGATTCCTGTGATTCCGTCATGCCCGCTTGCGGGCACTGGAAGCATCCTTGTCTCACATCCACTCCTCGACAGGCACGTCGCGTTACGACATCGTTATATCCCACTTGTTGCAAATGGTATCTGCACCCGCATCGCCCTGGCACTCACGTCTGGTATCCCCGCAATCTGCTTTCCTTTTGACTGCACACACGTTAGTTGTTTCAGTCCCGTTTCATTTGTAGGTATCGTGTGTATTTGTCTTGGTTCTGGACATGCACCGAGCTGTACTGCGTCCATGATGTAGCACTGCTGTTCTTATAACCTATAACCTTTGAAACGGCCATCGCTTCCTGTTGTGCGACCGCGACCTAAGTGAGCTTATCGATGAGTGATACCGCACACGAGTCTCCATCAGAATTCTGATCTCAGACCACCACATCGACGCCACTCCACAATGTCGGCACTAAAAGGAGCGGGCTCAGACCAGTTGGCTGTTCAGCGTCAACTGAAAATCAAGGTTGGGGCAGCCAGACGGTGCGTCTCTCAGATACATATTTCCGCCTATCTCTCCATGTGTCTCAGGAGATGACTGACCTGCCGCCACGTCATAACGAAACAGACTACTGAAAGAACACAATTTATACAGAAAGGAAGCCGAAGACCACCAGCGCAAAGTGGACGGAATCGTATCGGAGAACGGCGAAGAGTGGGAGATCAAAAATGCTGTACGTTTCGTTCTCTCGCTGAACCTTGTGTCACACGCACACGTACGCCCCAACTTTGGTGGTGCTGCGTGCGCTCCGTGCGTGTGCACAGCGCGGAAATAAGGACCTTGTGCGCTCATTCCCATTTTGCGGCGTCTTTGGGTGACTCTTCGGCCCTGCGTCTCGAATAGAAGAGGATATTGGAAGAGTCTCAGAGAATGATCGAGGACAGCCGCGACCGGCTGGAAAGGGCTGTCCAAGACCTCCAGACGCTCGTCGTGCGTTGCTTCCATTCCTTGCCAATGATGCTGAGCTCCTAATTGAATTGCGATCATGAAACACACGCACAGGATTCCGTCAAGTCACGGTCCGAATTTTTAGAAGACAAAGAGGTCCTGGAGGCCGAGAAGGTGCTTGTCGAAGCGAACACGTAAGCGTCTGATACGCGTATCTCGAGAAGCCCACGCGTTCATCCTTTGATTCGTCCATTCATTTCAGGGCATTGCAGGCCGACAGGGCGTCTTGAGAAGCCGTCTATACCCGCACAGTCGACGCCATCCTAGTACATGGCGTGTTTGGATGTGGGCGAATCGACGATAGGAAGCTACCATTCCGCGTCCTCCGCTCCGTTCTCCTAGTCTCTATCACACAAATGCGACGGAAGTTTTTGTTTCGTGTCGTTTCATTGCCACTCCATATCGTCATTATTCCCGTGCTACGCCGTGGCGTATCGAGTCACGATTGCATGTCGTCTTTGCTTCCGAGCTCCTGATCCCGCGCGGCCTTGAGGCGCGCGAGGGCGTCAAGGATCCCCACCCACGCGTCCCGGCCCACCCTCTCTTCTTGCAACCCCAGACTGAGCTCTCCCTGCACGGCCGGGTCAGTGCCGTCCGTGGGGATGGTCACGCCGAGTGAGGGGGGCACGAACCCCGGGGGTGGGGCGTTGATCGCCGAGGGGGCGATGCGAGACTGCCGGATGTGTGCGAGCGACGAGCGAATGGCGACCTGTATCGACTGCCAGAGCGAAACGTGGTCCTAATTCGAGCGATGACCCATGAAAGCGACTCACGTCCAGTCGCTCAAAGTACTCGCTGACTTCGAGCACGAACTGCTCGGATCGTTCTTCGCCTTGGGGGAGGTTGTCCTCGGGGCCGTCGGTCTGTGGTAGGGTGAGCAACGAGACGGACGATGCGGCGAGGGAGAGGAGGCGGCCGATGTCCTGCAGCGGCGGGGGTCAACGAACCGGATGGAAGGACGGGGACGGACGAGGCGGACCCGCTCTACTTCGCCGAGCGCGTATATCTGACGCGCCGTTCGGCTCGACGTCCATATTGGATCGATCTCCTCGGTGGGATCGTGTTCTGGTCGCGGCTCCGGTTGCGACATGAATGCGGGACGGTGGAGTTCCCACCAATCGAATCTGCGTCACGGTACGCCTCCGATGCAATGTGCCACATTCAAGATGGCGCGCTCGCTGCGCAAATGTTACGACACTGGAGGCATACTTTCGAGGGTCTGTCTTTCCTGCCTCCGACACTCCCGCCTACTCTGCTGACTTGAATTCCCACCAGTCGCCATCCTATGTCGTAGCGATGGATCTCGCCAGCCACCGCAGGAAGACCACGACTCGTGCAGAAATAGAATTCGATGTCGATGAAACAGAGGCGCTCATTCGAAGGTCTCGAGTCTGTTTTCGTGGCCTTCGATGCGTCCCGCAGTGTCGGTGTACGATCGCTGGTACACTCGGGTCTGCATAGAGTAGACTTCATCTATTATTCCAAATCATCACCCGAGTAAACGCAGTCGGTCTCTTATAGCTCGTGGTGAGCACTTCTCAAGTTAAAAGTTTGTCTTGACCTCGTGAATCGTACAGCCGGTCCAAAATCACACTCCTGCCCAGTCTTGAAAAAACCGACGGTGAATTCGCTTGGCGTTGTAACGCGACCTGCGTAGCCTCCGGATACACGGTTTCTACGCCTTTGTAGAGCACCTCGAGAGGGCACACGTCGCCGTCAACCAACCTGGTGTCAACAGCGCTGCTCTTCCCGCAATGCCGCAACCAAGCCCTGCCAAGTCACCAGCTCTACACGATCCAACTCAACAACGTCACCTACCACCATTGTCCTCTTTATGCGCACCGACCCACACGTCTCTCGAGGCATGGCCTTCGTCTTACCCACCCTACTCCCTTAGCCGCCGGAATCCGAGACGCATTTTGCAGATGCCTTCTTTCCCAATATCCGTTCAGTTAATAGGTGGATACAAAGAGCCTTGGGATGATGTCAAGTATGGTTCAACAGAGAGAAGGACTCGAGTCCGACACAAGCCTCGTGATTCGCAATCCGATTACTTTCGACTATGCCGACTCTGAGGTCGATACAATGACACGTGCAATATCAAGATTTGGTGAGGGACCAATAATCACAAGGAAGGGGATACGAAACCCACGTCGCAACCCGTGAGGAAGGTCAAATTTATCCTATGACGCTAAAACCGAATCGGCTGTATTAATTGTCATTGCTCTGCTGCGCCATTTTGCCTTCCAACGTATACGGACGCGAATAATCGTCATTGACCAAATGCTTTCGCGACGATCAAGGCAATATTGCTAACAACATTGTGGCTTGGAACGATGACCCGAAGTTAAAGTCCTTTCCGTCGTGATACTGTAAGCCTGCTGGCTCACGCTGCCATCCTAGTCACGTGCCGTGCAGTATATATCCTCACCGTCACGACACAGCAGATCCACCCTTGTACCAGTACGTCGTAGTCGCCTTACAGAGTTTGATCCAGTTCGCTTGCTCATCTCAGTGTTTCCGCCGCTTAGCCACGGCCGGTTCACATGTACACTAAATTTGTCACGGACTTCGTGTCTCAGCCGGCCGGAACTGCGCCTCCCTCATGCAATGAGGATCTCTTGATTTGTTTTCCAGCCTGACGCGATGTCACGCCAGTCTTCGAGTTGCTCGCACCTCCTCGGAGTCATCACGGCGCGCTTACCCTATATTCTATGCACCGTTGCACCGTCATCCAGGTGTCGGGTATATCACTAGTGACGGTGCACGGGCGATATATTCATAGAATCCGATTATCACCTCAGCCAGAATGGCGTCCAACGTGTGTCAGCTCCGTTGTCTCTTTGGTGCACATTGCGCCTTCAAGTTCGGGACCCGTTCCAAACCCTACCCATTGCATCATTAGCAGTTGATCCCCTCGAAAGGCTTGTGACTAACAGTGCAACGAGCGGAATAGTTTCACCACATCCGTCCAGGCTGGGTACGCATTTTTCAATTTGGCTGTGACTCGGACTCGAACAGAGTCCCGACTACTTACTGCAGAAGGTCAGACAAATTGGAGGCATGGTGACCATTGTTCTTATTGTCGTCATCCTCGTTTCAGACTCAGAAATATCACTCGTCGAAGGACAGGTCATCAACATGGGATCTTTTTTCTCGGTGCAGGGAATGTCTGACCGATGATAACTTTCCAGCCGTTCCTCTATCTCCCAAAAGTTGCATTGTTCGATTGGATCCTCAGTCTGATGGCTCTCGTTCAACTCTCCCAATGCCTCTCTTGCCGACGGCTGCATTGTCGAACTCGGATCCTCTGAATCCTCCAAGCCCAACCGTCGCGTTTCCGCTCCTGCTCCCCCCTTGACTCGCGTAATTATGATTCCGTCAGTGCTAATGAGCCATTTGCCCTTGAACCAGTCACTGTAGCCGGTCACATCTGGTGCGATATCAAGATCGTTGATCTTGTCTGGACGAAGAAGAATAATCGCATCGCATCAACATCAACACCGATAACAAGGTGACTGGGGTGAGTACCTTATCCTTATCTGATCGTTTCCAACCCTCTAACACCATCTATTAGCTCCTGTATCCCGAAATTAGCATGGAAGATGCAGAAGCGAAGATCAAGAATGGCCTCGGCGCCGTGAAGGAGGCCATCATTAGACTCAGCAAGTCCGAGTCTGCTCAGTGAAAGCTGAGGACACACGTCTCAACGTGGACGAGGCAGCTCGTGGAATGAAGCGAGACCATGAGACTTCAGAGAGAGGTGATGCTGCGGACCCTGATCATCGAACTCGAGTGCTTGTTCTTGCGTCAAATAAATCTAGTTCTGGCCTGCCATCACCAGTTTTCCAAATTCTTGCTATTCGGTTTTGGAGTATCCTATCATTATTTGAAATCAATGGCGTTCATACCTCGTTTACGTTCCCGAGTCCGCCCTGGAGTCCCCCCGCTCTAGTGATCACGTTGCTCATACCCCATGACCCAGCTTCGTCTGAATCGTTCGGACAGAAGAGTCGGGGACAGAAAGAAATTCAACTTTCTGCTCGTACCCGGAGGGGCCGCCTTGCAGCGGCAAACACTTTACCCGACGACCCGTAAATATCAAAGTCTAATCGCCTCGGGCTAGTGCCCGCGACAATAACCGGCAAGATCTCCCACCTTCCATACCCCGGAAACCTTGTGATTCGCTTCGAGCGACAACGTTCTTAATGCTACTACTACGGTCTCGCGAAAACGTCGGTCATCGACGGTAAAATATCGAATTATGATGTCCCCCAACAATAGAGCAAAATAACACAGCAGAGCAGCAGAGCAGCGGCAACAAATACAGTCGAATCAATTATCGCGTGGTGTCATAAAATAAAATGGGTTTTCTCAGCCCAACTTGGCCTTCTTCGTGGGTTGCGGCGTTGGTTTCGTGTCCCCTTCCTTGCGCTTCTTGGTCCCTCCCCCACTCTTGATGTTGCTCAACATGTCCCTGTATCTGTCCTGGACGATATATGCGATCTTGCCGACCTCGGAGTCAGCACCATTGAAGGTGATCGCGTTCCGAATCATGAGGTCCATGTCCGCCTCAAAGGCCTCTATCGAGTCGTATTTGTCACTGTCAAGCTTTATCCGAATCGTTCTAAGGTCCCTTGCATCCCTTTTCGGAATGACTTGGAAGTACGTCGGAATGCCCAAGAGCACTGGGTCGACGGGCTCCCGGAATACGAAGGAACTATTCACACAGGTGATCAGCCGAGACATTTCGAGAGGGCGGAACACGTACACGTCTTCCTTCACCAGCGTCGTCACGAGTCCTTGCAAACTGCGCTTCTCTGCCCACGAGAGCTTCTTTTCAAACGCCTTGGCCCACTCTTTCTTGAACACTTTTTCCACTGCGTCTGCACACATCACGGGGTAAGTCGTCGCAGGATTGAACTTGCGACAATTGCTGAAAACGAGCTCGGCGTCCTTGGCAAAGTCTTCCATCGCGGTATATTTGCCTTCCGTCAGCTTTTGGCCCATGGTGCCAAAGTCCATCGGGTTCGCGATCTCGTCATAATAACTGTTGGACGCGAGTCAGCACCTGATCATTCCCACTTCTGAGTCGGACTCACGTAGGGCAGCCGTCTCTCACTGGGTCTACCGGTTGACCAAAGATGGAGTACTCAGGCACTTTTGCGATCACCCTCAGCACGTCCCTGCACTTCTTCTCGTTTACTGGAGTAGTAGAAGTTGATCGAGACGTAGATTGAGCGCTGGAAACCTCTCGCTCTTTCCCCTTAATGGATGCACTTGGTGTCCCCGCGTGTGATGGAGGGGTCGGTACGGGCTCCGCTCCCCTCTTCTTGGACTTGGGAAGTGGTACGGGAGCAGTCTTTGGCGTGGGCGGAGGAGGTCGCTCAGGGGCTGGCGTGCTCGTGCTGCTAGAGGGCATGCTTGGTTTTTCCTTTCTCGATAGCGGCGCGGCGAGCGTCAGAACGTCCTCGTCCCCGTCGACATTGGGTTTCCGACGCTTGCCCGGAGGTCCACTGCCCGACGCCTTTGTAGGAGAAGACTCCCTGGTAGACACTGCCAACTTGCGCTGACGCTTCTCTTCATCCTTTTCCCGTTCGATCGCAATGACCTCTTGGAGTAGGTCGTGAGAGCCATCGTCGACGTAGGGCGGTGGCGCTTCGTCTGGGATCTTGGGTTTGCGAGCCTTGACTTTGGAGGCTTTGGATACTTCTGCCGATTTCTCGATCGGTTTCTCGACCCGTTTCTCATCGACCTGTTCCGGGGCTTTGACTTGTGCACCGCCCACCTTGAGTTTGATGATCGGGCGAGGAGCAGGTTGTTCAGCAGTAGTTGCAGGAGACGCCGACACCCGCGTGGACAGTGCAGGGGGCCTCTGATGGGGCAACGGCTTGATGACAACAGCGGGTAGTTCCTTGCGAGGCTCCGCGGCCTTGTTCGCAACCTCGAGCGTCTTGTTGATACGATTCCACACTGATGTCAACCGTATCGTTCAGCGGTGGAACACGATGCGAGAGTGAGTCGTCCACTCACGTTTCTCGAAAAAGGAGTCAAGGATTATGGCCTCAGTGTGTGCATAACTACCAGAGACGTTGTATTGCTTTGCGTTTGTGATCATGAGACGGAAGTCGGCCTCGAATGCGAACCGATCCTTGTAATGACCTTCCTCCAGCTTGGCACCTATGGTGCTCAAGTCCATCGGGTTCTTGATCACCTCATAGTAGCTGACGAGAGTCCGTGAGTAGGCGCGTCAGCAGCGAAAATAAAGGAGAGACGAACTTTGGTGCATGGTCTCGCAAGGGATCGACAGGCTGCATGAAAAGCATTGCTTTCTTGTGCACCTTCAGTTTCTTGAGCGCGTTGCGACAGGCGCGCAAGTCGTTCGTGCTCATTCCACCGGTCTGCGCCTTAAGAACATGAGGTGGCCTGTTGATGACGCCAGTAGGTTTCGGTTTCGGCTTTGGCTTGACCTTCGCAGGTGGAGGCGGCGGCGGCATCGCTCCAGAACGTGCGGCGGCGGGGGTGGCCACAGACGGCGTCGAAGGACGGGCTGCGCTGGGCATGATCTTGAGCTTGGGGGGAGCGCTCGTTGCGGGACGCTGTGGTGGACCACCGGCCTTGATCGGTCGGTGCACTTTAGCTGCTGCCCTGATTGCGGGAAGCTGAGGGACTTGCTCCACCACAGGCGTTGGGGGGAGGTGAATGGTAACCTTGGGCGGTGTTTCCTCGATGCCTCTGAGAACGATGTCCGCAAGCTTGATGACGGCCCACCGAACCTCTTGGTCAACATCGGGCGCGCTAATCGCATCGAGGTTTCGTTCAGATATGTCAAAGGCACAGAATGCGCAAAATCACATACAGTGCGATCGGCATCAAGAATTCGCGGAGTACTTCATTCTTTCCAATCTCACGGTCTTTGCGGAGGACCTTGATCATGAGGTCCACGTCACTCTTCTTGGCCTCTTTGGCTTGGGGAGGCATGGAGCCGTCCTCTTCGATCAACAAGGACTCTGTGTCTCTCAGTCCGTTCTTCATCTCGCCCATATGTACCAGGAGGGCCAAGCTTTGACATGCACATCGAGCCACATGGCGCCGGACGACACGTGAAGGATCATTTGCCATCACGGCCAGAACATACCGCATAATTGCAGGGGTGTACCATTTGGACATGAAGAGTCCGTCAAACGCGGCGATCCGAACTTGAGTGTAGTTTCCCTCACTAGTCCCTATGAACAAAGCGAGACAAGGAATACCATGGAAGTTGCATACCGAGTGAGTGGGAAGAATACTTTCAGATCGTTCGGAAGCAGATTAGCCACGGTCAAGAGGAGATAGAACTAGAGTCAAACTATGAATGCACCGAGCCGAACAAAGAGGGACAATACTGACCTCCAACGCTGCGACTGTGACCACATTGTGAGGCGAGGGAATCAACCTATCCATGCTCCGATATCTGCTAATCTCATCGACCGCTTGCTTCAACAGACTGGCGTCCTCGGCGGTATGTTCGGACCGTACTTCTTCCTTCAAGAGTTCACCACGCTCAGGCGGAGCAGTTAATACCGTGGCACAGGCAGTCGTGGAAATGAGTGTGCAGATATAGACGGCATCGGAGTACTGTGACACCCAATGAGCTTATGCTTTGTCTCGAAGGCATGAGACACATACTGGGTTCGCCGTGTTATCGTTATACCGCAGCTGGTCTACCAGGAATTGTCGGACTACTGCAGGCGTCTTGCCATTCTCGAAACGAACTTGAGAAATGGTGTGAACAAGCGCCTTCCACCTTGATAAGACCTCTGGACTACATGTGACACGTATTCACGCACCTTGCGGACAAAGTACTCCGAAAGATCAGAAAAATCGTTTGGTTTCGGAACGTAATTGTGTATAAACAAGTCTTGATTCGCGTCCTCAGGCTCGTAACAGTACCGTAAAAAGAGCTTGAAGAGGTGGAAGAGACCTAGAAAATCGAGTCGCCGAATGGCACACTATCCACTATGTCATTTATGATCTGAACAGAAGAACGACCTCACTTACGTTGACAAGGGCGGTCGCGGCTTCACATCGTATCCGGTAATAGTAATTAGAGACGAGAACAGTTTTCGTAAATGTGCTAGAAACGATGGCGGTCGGTTGCTTGGCCAAGGCGTGGATAGCCTGGAATCAAGTCAGGCAATCGCAGACGCAGGAAGTGTCCAGAGGAGACTCACCTCGAGCTGCGCGACGACATCTCTATCGCGTTGCAACTGAGAGACCCACATGAAATCCGGTTGTTCGAATGCAATGGCCGCAATCCATTCAAAGTCGGCGTCCATTCGGATCCATTCGTACGTCGCTCCCGACATGACCTGCTCATCCTCTTCCGTCCAGTCGGCGACTTTCCAGATCTCCCGTTCCTTCTCCTTCTCCCAGATCTCTAGTCCGAATCCCATGTCGATGAGGCCAATAGCTTCAGCAGCCTCGGCGTCACCTTCTGCTGCTGCTTGTGCAGCCGCTTGACGGGCGAGGTAACGCTTGGTATTCCGACGGATGCGCTTGTATTTCGTGTTAAAAGGCACTTCATAGCGCTTAAACGGAGACCGAATGTCGAGGACATGTTCGTACGGTGTTCCATCAGCTTCGTGTATGCGGACAGTCATCTGGCCCTGCCGACGATCGTAAGGGATGCATAGACACGATGAAACAAAGTGTACCTCGAAGAATGGAACGGGCTTGTAAAGTAGCTTGGATACCTCGTTGTGTTCGAGAGCTCTATATGCAGGAGCCTCCTGTCGCATAGTAATCTCTACTGCCATCTTTTTCCGGTTAAACGTAGCAGAGAACCCGAACGCGGGACATCCACTCCCATATATCCACTGTTCGGCGAACGAACGCAGATCGATGCCGCTCACCTTCCGACAGGTCCGAAGAAAAGAATGAGTGGACAGGCAATTGTTAGGCAGCTCGCCGCTGATCGCAGACAGAAAGATTTTTGGAAGGACACGAGATAATCCAAGCGAAGTGCCAGACTTCCCGAGCTTTCGGTCGAGAATGTGAAGTACTAGAGGTGCCTTTAGGTTGACAAACGGAAGCGCAGCAGCATCAGGGGGATCGGAATGTTGGGGTTGGCAAATCGGTGGCATCGAACCGTTATCCCATTCAACGACGCGTTGCATGTCGCGCTTCAGTCGGTAGCGGTACTCGTTATTACCGAGCAGCTTGCGGACGAAGAGACCTGTGATATAGAGAGCAAGCCCGTTGACGAGCCAGGTGTCAGACCATGCCTTGGGATGGATATTGATACCCATCCACTGGCATGCAAGACAGTGGCTGAGCGCCTGCCGGGTCTCGAGGACTTGCTCGATAGCATCGTCACTGTGGAGAAGATCGACGGTCACTAGCGAAAGAGTTGCGCTATCGAATCGTTGAACGGGCATTTCATCGACGGCAACCACCTTGAATGAACCGAAAGGGTATGACCCAAAGTCCGTGCTGTAAAAGTTCATCGCCGAGCGCAGGAACGACGTGGACGTATGCAGCATAGATTCTTGACCAGGCAAACAGAAAGCATGCATGAGCGGCTGAGTGACACCTGACGGGTCATCCGACGAGTCTGCAGCGATGGAATGGACATGGAAGGGACCCGCGGCAAAAGCGATGTGTTGTATCGACGTCAAGACAGTTTGTGAAAAGAGGAAGATCGTCTTATTGGAGTTGTTGGGATGAGCAACCTGCCGCAAATGATCAGCCTAACGCGGAACGTTGCGGAACAGAAACATGCCTGTTCCACGAGGTCTCCACTACAGACCACGATAGTCGGGATGGCTTCGTGTCGCTCGTTGAACTCTCCATCTTCGTCTCGTTGCGTCAAGTCGGGTTCCTCCAAGTACCTCGGAACGACAAACTCGAATTCCCAAGTACATTTTTCCCAAAGGTTATCGACACAAGGGACCCAACATCGGGCAGCATCGGGAGAGGAGGGGACGGTATACGCATGAGGAACGCGCTGTAAATGATGAGGATCGCGGTGAAATGTGTACGGCATTCGGTAGACTTACATATGGATACGCGTCGGTGGGCGACACAAACTGCATACCATCTACAGGGTTTCGAAGGCTATACTCGATGCGAACGACGATAGGCAAGAACTCTGGTCCTGGCGCTGGTGTCTGCGAAGGGCCGGGTGTTTGTGGCTCGGGGGTCGCAACTGTTTGTGTCAGCCGACTCGACCAAAACGGGAGGCAAAGAGGGGCGCTCACCTTCGCTGACGACACCATTCATCATTGATTGTGCGAGGTGACCCGACTGTCTGAGAGAAACTTCTTTCGGGATGGCAATCGATAGCTCCCCTTCGTCGCCCTCGGCGAGTGCAGAGTAGAGCTTTCTTTTGAGCTCTGGGTATGTGTGGCAATCCTGGGGTGTGGAGATGTTGATATGCGCGAGCGGATCGTGATGGACGAATTCGGCTCGATGGGACGCAACCGAGACGGAGTGAATCGCTTGGAAATCTCTAGAATCAAACGGAGGGAAGAGGAAAGGTGTAGAAGGGCACATACCGCACTGTCTGGAATGGAGATGAATGGTGCGCAGGTTCGCGTTGTTTGGCACGATAGTAATCTCGGTGTATCCCTAGAAGAGTGTGAACGACGCTCGTTTGGGGGGTGTACGTGAGACGACGGACCCAGAGAGAGCCCGAAAAGTCGATTTCCAAGACGACCTTTTGGTGGCTAGTAGAGACGCGCAGCAAGTGAGACGGAGCGAGCGCGGAGAGAAAAAAGGAGACTTATATGACGAAGCCACGGCGGACGTGCTCGCGTTGCATGGCTGAGATTGCAGAGTGCAGCGGCGGGGATCCGTGGGCAAGACGGCGGGCGGCGGGGAGGGTGTCAGAGGGTCGACTCGCGAGATACGACGCCGACAACGACCTCGCGAGGTGGGACTCATTCACGACAGAGCAACCGACAAAACTATTACGTAATCATCCCAATGCAGTGGCTGTGCTCTTCTCATAATCTTGCAAGATGCCTCCGAAATCGATATTTAGGCAGCCCGGCGCGAGGCACTTTCAGCTCGTACACAGGTCCCAGAGGGATCCACTCATCCACGACCCAGATGCATCCCAACACGTCCTGAAGCCCTTTGTGAGAGGAAACGACAAAAAGGTCCCTCTCTTTTTCCACTCCTCCTCCTCGCTGACGACCCCGCAGGGAAAAACCCGCACAGATCTCGAGGCCCTCCTCGCACCCGAGGTCATCGAGCGCGATGTCCGTGCAAACGTCGGAGAGGCCGCCCTCTACGGCATCTACTTTGACGACACAGAGTACGATTACATGCAACACCTCCGCACAGTGGGGACAGAAGTAGAAAGCATCCTCATCGAAGCGCCAAATAAATCTACCTCAAAAGGAAAGGAAAGGGCTCTCTCAGACGACCCCTTGTGTCTGCCTGCAGATGCATTGCCTTCCAAGACGGAGATGTCCAGAAACTTCGAGACACAAGAGGCCGTCCCATCATCGATCGCCGGATTCCAGCCAGACATGGATCCTCACCTTAGACAGACTCTGGAAGCACTCGAGGACGATGCATTCGTCGACGACGACGCAGAAGACGATTTCTTTACCGACCTGGTCCGTGATGGTGAACGAGACGAAGAGGGTGTTGATTACGATTTCTATGAGTATGGACCCCCAGAGCCAGGCGGAAGCGGAGCGGAGGAGATGGACGACGATGAGAATTGGGAAGCAAGGTTTGCGCAATTCAAAAGAGACCAGAAGAATATGCCATCACCGCCCGATTCCGACGCGGACATTGACTCGGATGGAGGTGATACAGTGGGCAATCTGCCAAAGCTTCCCGTGATCGGCGGAAAACGTAGACGAAAGGCTACATCGGACGCATCAGGGTACAGCATGAGCAGCTCCTCAATGTACCGCACAGACGCCTTGCTTACGCTTGACGAACGTTTCGACCAAGTACGTACATCCGCCCATCTTGCGATGATACTGTTTGAACAATGTCATATCTAGCTGATGGCGAAGGAATACGGCTCGGATGAAGATGCCTTGGATAACGACGAACGGGAAACAGCGTCAAACTCTTCCTCTTCCTCTGCCCCAGATCTGCTCACATCTCGGGATGACTTTTCTGGGATGGTGGACGAATTCATGGACAAATACGAATTACTCGGTCGAAAACTGAAGCCGGTTCTTGCTGGAGAGTCTGGGGCGGACAAGCTGGAAACGCTCAGACGTGCATTGGGTCAGGACGACAGGGTGAGGATAGTTGTTGCGGGAAAAAATGATGGAGAAGAGCTTGACGACGAAGAGTTGTTTAAAGCCTATCATACCACTGAGAAGGAGGACCGGTGGGATTGTGAAACCATTCTGAGTAAGTCGCCTCAGAGTCAGAGTATCATATGATATCTGAAAGATCTCAGCAACGTACTCGAATTTGGAAAATCACCCCCGCATCATCCGAGCACGATCCTCTAAACCTGTACAGAAGATCAAAGTCGACTCGCGTACCGGACTGCCCACCGTTGCGAACGAAGGGATTAAGGGAATTCAAAAGCTGGAGGATGACGAACAGGGGATGAAAGGTGTGCAAGCCATGAATGGATAGGGCGCAGAACACTCAAGCTTGTCATTTTTCAGCCGCGAAACACACTGTCAGTCGCCCTCGAGATGAGTCGAAGGAAGATAAAAAGACGCGCAAACAAGCCGTAAAGGTTGAACGACAAGCACGGCGTGCAGACAAGAAGATGATGAAAGAACAGTTCAATTTAGAAATTAAGCATCAGGTGCATGGGTTATCTAACAAGGCAAATGTGGGTAAGATGCGGAGGCTGTAGTTCTAAATAAAAGATTTCCCAGTTTCAACAGTGTTTTAGAAGTTGGGTGGTAACCGGAGTCATTTGTAACCAAAAAAACTCTAGGCTGTGAGAATCAACTGAACTTCCGTGACGACTCGAGCACACTCGTTCTTCCACACACCTTGTACAACAGGACCGTAGCACGCTTGGGATCCATCTCAGGTACGAGGAGAATGGCAGGCGGTTCAGGCCTGGCACTGCTACAATGTTTCGGTCTTGCAAATCTTCGGGTTATTGTTCCCCACGCATATACGATGTGCCAGGCGCTGTCTGAGGATTCTCTCTCCTTTGTACCTTATTCTTTCTAAGAGTAGCGCTTCCAGCCTGAGATGCCGATGTTTTCCATAGTGGCACCAAGGATCAATCGTGGTGTGGAGGACGCCTAGAGCTTTCGTGCGTCAGACTGGTTTCTGTGACACTCAGCCTGCCGACAGTGATGGATGCTCGCTTGAAAACCGTGCCCATTGAGCAGCTGTCCAATCGAAGTGTCGGCAGGGTTAACCGGGCACGTGGAGTGTCAATGACCACTGGCAGATGGGTTCGAAAGTCGTTTTGGCAGGCTCGGAGGACCCTTTGCCTTTCTGAGGCGCTGTCATCTAATCAGACGGTGGTCTGCTGAACAGTCGCTCAGAGAGTGTGGCTCTGCGGCGCAACGAGGCACGAGAGTAGCCGTAGCGCTTAGTCTTCGGACGAGCGTGGGTAAGCGGCACTTTTCCTTTTCCTTCGCGCCTCCACCTAGCTCGTCCGAGTCAAGCCCTCGAACCTCGAGCTTTCGTCGCCCTGCTCCCTCTCCGGAACAGCCTCTTTCTCGTCCAACTCGAACACCCTTCTTTTAGCCCACTCCCGCTCACACCACGCCATGGCCGATCCCAACCGCGAAGAACCGCCTAACTACGACGCTCCAGTTTGGCGCCCCCTTCGAGAGGCCATCATGGCCGCGAACCACCTCGACCACGAGGCGGCCATAGCCTTCCTCACTGAGCTATGGCACGACGATAGGGACCGTCGCATCGCCCTCTGGGAGATAGCACAGGCTAACCGAATCCCCCAGAACCCAGGCGGCGGCGACGGCCCACAGGGGCAGCGCAACGCACCTGAGCAGCACCCACCACCCGACGCACCTGCACCGCCCTTGCCCCTGAACCCACCTCAGCCCCCAGCACCCGCTCCCCCCCCCTGCCCCCGCTGGCGAACTCGCCGAAGG
>JBBPTO010000101.1:0-53723 GCA_038094155.1 Pulveroboletus cf. aberrans | reverse complement strand
GGGTCGTGCACTTCCGTTTCGACGTCGGGGGTGGTTGGACAGGCGGTGGTCCGCTAGGGAGTTGACGCGTCATGGCGCTCGTGCTCGCGCTTCGGTCGCGGGTCATGACGGGGGGTGGCGTGGTAGGGGACACCGACCAGGCGCGCGAGCGCACAGATTGGGTCTGGGTCTGGGACGGGGCGTGGTACACGCCCATGGCGAGCGTGCCCGAGTCTAGATCGAGATCAAACTCGAGGAGGAGCCAGACGAGATCAATGGCGTCGTCGCCACGCCCACGAGAAGCGCGGAGGGAGAGCTGGGCATCTGTATAAAGGGTGGCGCGCTGTTCAGCGTCGAGGGAGGCATATGTAGGGGAGTCACGGAGGACGTCGAGCATGGTGAAAAGAACGGCAGTGGGGTAGGAATGGGGGAACGATTCAGATTGGGTGTCGGCGATGGCGGTAAGTGCAGCGCGGAGCGCTTTAGCGGGTGACGCGTGGCGCGGGGAATGAAAGTGGGATTGGAAGAAGGCTGCGCGATGGGGCGGGAGGAGGGTGGCAAGATGTTCGGAGAGCGAGGAGAGCTGGGTCCATGGATCGGGTGGGGGCGGCCCTGCGGGCGTGGGGGGTGGCTTGTGTTGCGTCTGACGAACGTCGACGATAGTGATGGTCTTCCCGCGAACGTTTTTGCGCTTGGCGTTGGTGGGGGACTTCTTTTTCGATTCGACGAGTTTCCAGAGGGGATCGTCGTTAGGGGACTGGTTATCGAGGGCGCTCAAGCCTCGTTCCTCGAGTTCATGGATGAATTCATTGGTAAGTAGTGTCTCGACGACGGATTCCATGTCGACATCACCGTCTTCAGTGGTGCCGACTTGACTGAGCGCGCGCCTAAGTCGGGAGGGGGGGATGTGTGGCAATGCGGCCTGCAGGAATCCGAGTGGTGAGCTAAAGGACTGGTGGGAGATGACAGACGATTCGGAGGTGGTGGACTGCTCCGGGGTCTCGGCACAGAAATCGAGAGAGCTGCTGGAGTCATCGGTGGGGAGTGAACGGACCGAAGAATCGAGTTCGTGTGCGAGCTCGTGTTCGTGGTGTGTAGTGGCCTGGCTGGCAAGTTCTTTGAGGGTCGTGCGGAGGGCGTCTACCTCGTCCGCCTGAGGCGAAACAGGGAGGTCTGCGATAAGCGCGGCTAGGAGCGAAGTGTCCAAAGGCGGGCAGAATTCTGCCTGCAGCAAGTATCAGCCCTATTCGTCGTGTGTTTTCTTGCTCACCTGGAGGGTGTCCGAGAGGGATCCCATCGTGTTGCTCCTGAGCTCTGGTGAGCGAGAAAGACAGCAAGTAATCACGTGGTCATATGTGTGGCTGTGTCTCATTGCGGGGTTGTCTTTGAAACGCCAAGTCGACCTTGTAATTGTTCCTCGCATAAATACTCGCTTCCCATCATGTTCTTCTACATCTCCCTCCTCACAGCCTTTGCATTACTGGTAATGCGTCAGTGTCCTCCTCATGACCTCCGCAGCCTCCTCTGACCCTCCTATTGTAACCAGTGGGCTACCGCTACCGTGCCGCCGTCCTACCTCATGTACCCGTAAGACTCAGGTCCTTCCTTGGCCTCAACCAGTACATTCCTCTGTCTACATTCTCCAGTCAAGCCGATGCAGGCTTGACCTCGGTCATGTTCGACATTGAGGCCAACATCGACGACGGCGACTCCCGAGCTGGTCTCGACGAGCGGGGTACACAAGAGGTGCTGGAGATCATGCGGCGAGAACGTGTCAAGTACATCTTTCCCAACCACCATCCGTAGGATGCTGATCCAATCGCCTTATACAGCTTTGATCAGGCAAGGTTGATTCGCCACAACCAGATTCTCGCTCGCAACGGCATCGACCCTTCTGGTACGTATCTTTGTCGACCTCGACTTTTGCCATATATCCGACCAACGCCCTTCAGGGATGCCATTGGACGCCAAAGCTGTGACGCAGCTATGAGCGATGTGATTCTAACTTGGACGCTTCTTGATGGTTACCATAACCTCTTTTACTCCGTATTATTATCGTACTCGCACTCCTTTCGCTTTCGCCCCTACCTACGTTTCGACGGACTTGTCTGGTATCGCATTGTTGCAACTTGTTGCCCTGTTCCGGACACATGTGGATCCTATCTCACTTGTTTTTTTATCCATTGCTATGTAAACGCCCTAATCCTTCGTGCTCGCCCAATTGCGTGTTGTACCAACTCGTCCATTCACAGTGGGTCAGCAGTAGTGAAATCCCACTGCAGTGGCACTTGGATCCAAGTACGATGCCGCTCCTGGTCGAGTAGACGATCAGACTATTTATAACAGAAGCGACGCCATAACCATGCCGAGTCCACTCCCACCAATCACTGTGCTTGAAGGGGTTTCTACCGTGCAAAAAAGGCCTGGGTCGTCTCCTCACCTGCCTGCAGGGACTTTTCTTTTTCAACCTTTCATCCCCACGGTCAACAAGTGTTCACTTCCGTCGCCGCAGTATGGCAAAGGAAGAATGGCGGATAGGTTGCAAACGGTGATTTCTCCAGCCTCCACGATGTGGAGGTTGGGCGAAATGTTCAAGGACCAGACCGCATGGTCCATGTTGTCAATGACAGACTCGATTTGCGCGTTCGTCACGGTGTCCCAGGGAGATATCCAAGAGTCGGTAGATAGAGTGGTGAATCTACCATTGCTTGCAAGGAAATATATCCGACACCGATGGCACTATGGATTGACCATTTCAAGAGCATTTGTCCCAGCGGACGCGTCGACCCAGTGGATGTTGCCATTGGAATCCAAGACGAGTAGTCGCTTGCAAACCCAGTCGATGGACTGGTTGTGTGGTGGATTGATATAGATGGGGAAGTCGAGAAGGAGGACACCACATCGCAGTCGCAATGGACCGTGCTGCGGGGGTGAGCTTGTCAGTGGCAACAATCACTGCCTTGTCGTGTTCTAACGGTCCAAGGATTCGCTTGCCGGTCGAGAGAGACCAAATGCAGACTATGTGGTCATCCGCGCCAATCATGATCGCGAGCTGTGCCGAGTCAGTGGAGCCTTCTCCTGGCCTCGACCACCTCACAGCGCAGCAACCCACATCTATCGGCGTTCCCACCACCTTTCCGTCTCCAAGTTGCCAACGTCGAGTCGGTCCGTCCCTGCAAGCGGCGATGATGTGCTTCCCATCACTGTGAAATGGGGCGAGGGGTCGATTAGCCTCACATGAGGGATGTGTTTAGGCTCGTCTCCTGGTCTCCGTCAGTATCGTGCTTTCAACCCAAATACATGTTTTCGTCGCGTGCGATTGTCGTTCCTTCCGCTGGGTGACCAAGATTGGACGAAGGACCGGGACAAAAAAAAAGTGCGCCTGAGGGGGTTCCGAAGTATCGTAACGGTGGAAAAGTAGCGAATGACCGTACACATCTACATTCCCAAGCAGAGCTGGCTGCTAAGCTGGCAGGAACCTAGGAGTGACTCCCATCCAACCAGAGTCCTCACCAAAACCTTCCGAAACGGAACATGAGATGTAACCGACCATCTTTCGACACTGCAAGGCTCAACATATGACTTGCCACATTCACTGGCATTCCCCACTTCCTTTCCATCTTCGACTCGCCAACGTCGGATTTTCCCTCCGACGCCGCCGGTCACGACGTATTTCCGTCATCGAGGAACGCGACCGACCATATGACTTGTCTCGGTCATTGAGTTCGATCGATCTTGTTTGCTCTTGGCCGAAGAAGGATGGATTTATCTGGCTCCCGTCGGTGTTGCGCATTCAGTTCGGTCGCTTCCATCACTTGCGATTATCATTCCCTCTGTTGGGAAGATTGGCCATCGGTCAGACTCGACTCTTTCGTATTGTCCCCCCATACGTCTCGTCGATATACTCACCGTCCATCGTCGTCAAGCTTCTGTGGGTGGTGGTCCTCGACAAGGTATGTGTGAGTGAAGGGTCCTCCGAGCCGGTAAGGTGTGGAAACGGTGGAGAGAACGATGTGGATCTGTGTCGGCTTATCGAACCTTATCTCACGCGCAAGGTCATGCCCTGTGCGCTTATTTGCCCCGCTTTGCCCTGACGAGTAGCGCATGGGATAAAAACGCAAGGTAGTAACAGAAATGATTGTCCAACCTCTGGAGAGTTTTGAAGATCACAGTAGTAACTTGTTTCTTCGTCCGTACCCATTGGCCCCGTAGCGTGTCGACGGTAGACCCACCCTCCAGTGCGCAGACACGATCACGTTCAATCCGCCAAATGATGGTGATACGCATACTATATGTATAGATACCAGAGCTAATCTCCATCTGTGAGGGGCGAAGATTTGGACACTTGACGGCGACAAACCTCTCCGTTGATAGACGATCGTCTTGATGGGGCTTTTCGTGTGAACCTAACCGATTGTCTTATGATTCAGTCAAACCTGGCACCACTACCTTTGGTCAGGGGCGTTTGCAGCCCGAAAAGGGAAGTCAGGATATCGCAGCTGCGACCATGCACGCGGACGACGAAAACGATGTGTACGAGGAGGTGCTTATTGTTTCACCACGTTTCTTTTCATCTGATCGTTATCCGCCAATCCAGTCTAGATCCCGTCGTGCCAAACGACGCAAAACCAACACTGGGAAAGCGACCCCTCGCGCCACGAGGGCCGCCACATCTCTCTCCGGGCTCCTAGACGTCTTTCAACACGGTCTTTCCATTCGTGCCCAGCCTCCTCCGTCAGATGGGACGCGCGAGACGGGAGATAACAACGGACACGAGACCGAGAACGGGAGCAACAAGGACGGGTTCGAGGCGACGATGGAGGGGTTTCTCCCCGAGTACCTTGACGCACGAAAGGCGCTTTGGATCCGGTCCGCCGAGGCCGCGCTTTCCGTACGTTTTCTGCTCATGATGTTCATCGGCTCGATGCTCACGCTCGCATGTTACGTTTGGCCGTCACACCTCAGGAGGACAACAAAGGCATTGGCATCGGGGAAGGAGAGAACGAACTTCTCCGGTCCCTCTCTCGCTTCGAAGTCGCGAGGATTGTCGCACTGGCGAAGCAACGCTTGGCGCGCATGCCTTCCCCCCATCAATTGCTTGCGCTGAGAAAATTGCAGTTGCAGCAGGTGCGTTCTTTTTTTATGATCCGGAAGATGGGTCGACAGATGTCCTTTTTCTCATTCGGCAGGAGAGACGGAGAGCAGGTATAAAGGAGTCCCACTCGGTAGAGGTCGGCACCCCTTCGACGCTCACCCCGCTCGACATTCCCTCATCTACGCCCATTCCACATGCGGTCCTCGATGCGCTCAAAGAGATCTACACTACACCGTACGAAAATTCGTTCGCAGCGCGCATATATGGGCATACGCCACAAAAGACACCCGGTCTGGTCGCGATTGACTGGGAATCCCGTCCGCCGTGGACGTTGCTCATGGACGACGTTCATGCCCATTATGCTCTTGCACAGTCAGTACATTTTGGTGTATGTGCTCGAATCGTCGTGTTGAACTCTCATTTACAAGTCCTGAGAGGGACCAACCAGAGACAAAGTCCATTCCCATCATCTACGTCTCCCTCCAGCCATCTCATCTACGCCAGGTGCATGATCTCTTGACACGTGTCTTTTGGGAAGGCATCAACGGTCAGCATACTTTGCTCGTTTATTGTTTTCCGTGTGGACCTGATTGGGATGCCAGTCAGCGACGCCCTGCAATATGCTCCGGAGCGTTGTACTGTGATCGCCATGTATGGCCACCTGGTAGTCGGTGCTGCATTTTTGAGTTCGCCTCAGGAAACATACATTACCTATTTGGCTGTCAGAGCAGGCTGGGAGAATGCACAAATCGCGACGTACGTGACCTTCTGTTTGTCGTGGTCGGCGGGTTTGACATATACTTGGACTCATCCACATTCCGTTCAGAACGATGCTGTACCATCTCATCGCGTTCCATCCGCATAGGGATATCACTCTCCACGTTTCTGTCAACAGTCCGGCGATGGTGCGTCCCTCGTTTCGTTCACGTGCATGTCGCGTAATTCCAGGTTTGCGCACACTAGCTGTTGTACAATCGATTCGGATTCAAGGCGGAAGAGTTCATTGCGGGATTTTACGAGGCCTATCTCGATTCGCACTCGAGGGCATCCAAGAATGCATTCCGACTGCGGCTTCGTCGGTGATCATCGTGCACGTGGATATGGTGTCATCATCGGATTTGCGACCGTGGACCCCGTCGTGATTGAGATCCAGGTCGGAGATTTCATTCACGAGGAACGCACAGATCAGCGGGTCGGCGGTGTGCTTGAAGCTCGTACGGCATCTGATGTTCCTGTGCGGCAGAGTCATTCTGCCATCCGCTTCGGCAGTGAGAGGTGGCGGGTCGAGCTTTTCGAGATGCGAGGCTGCGCGTTTCAGTTGGTCTTTGTTAGCGCCTGTGCAGTATGTTGCGTTTGAGCAGTGTCCTCTATATTACTTTAACCCAGAAGTTGACCGTGCATCGTGGTCATTTTGAAGCCAAGGGACAGGGGTTACCGTGAAAGAAGCACATGTTTCCCACGATCGGGGTGGCACATGGGTTCGGCGCGGTGTGACGATCAACTCTTCATATTGCCCTTCTCTTCTCTGTAGACACTGTCTTTTTACTTCACGAACAAGCTACGAACATGATGCAGTTTCCGTTTACATTCTCCCTCAACGTCCCAGGTTTGCACAACCCTTTTTTGGCCAGGCCCGGCCCAACTCTGTCCCGGACGGAAGGCGGTACTCTGTCTCCCCGGATTGTTCTCCCTCGCGCAAACGCCCTCTCCCCACCCGTTCCACTCGCCCGCAAGAGAGGGTGGATACCCTCTGAGCCAGAGCCAAGCCACGCAGCCACATACGCAGCTTCCACTGTCGGCTATCTTGATACCCCTGCAAAGTACAGGGACATGCCCCTCCGTACGCCTGAAGAAGAGGTCGAAGAAATGATCGCAGGTACGCTTCTTCCCCATCTTGCACCCATATCTCTTCCCCGTGTATGTAATTACACTTCACGTTCCACGTGGGCGCCAGCCTACTGTCACCCATTTCAACGGAATATGAACCATCTTCTCTCCACCTCACGCACCCACACGCATCTTACACAATTTTGTTCCTTCATACTTGCAACTTGCTCATCGTCATTCGTGTAGATCTTCCTCCTGCCAAGCGGCGCCGCACTCTCGCTGGTTCGATCGTCTCCACAGCGCTGAGCGCTGCCTTAATCGGCACCGCCGTTGGCCTCACTGTATACCGACTGTGCGTTTTCAGCTTCGTCCAGCCCCTTCCAGAGCCGCTAAAGATCACCTTAGCTGGCGGGACCGGGGTAAACAACCTGACCCACTTCCTCCACCACCCCCTTATCAACGCGGTGACTGGGTTCCTGATGTTCCAGAACTGGTAAGTTCTTCTTCGTCGTCACTGATTTCATCTCACTTTGTATAGCCTGAACAGATCGAGGCCACGTCGTCCCTCAGGACGCGTAAGCCTCGTCCGGCCCCGTCTTCTGTACGGCGCCTCGCCGGACGTCATCACCGCAAACCCCGGGCAAGATTACACCCTGTCACCCCTCCCCGCAGTGTATCCCCTGCATGTACCTCTCCTCGATCGGAACCCGACTATGTTCACGTCCACTACCACGTAGACGACCACGGACCCGAGCCCGAACCCGAGCCTGAGCCCGAGATGGACCAGATGGACTGGATAGGTGGTCGTCTCAGTCATCTCATTCAAGAAGGTCAGAAGGCCCTGGGCCGCGAGATCGTGGTGATGAGCGACGTAAAGGAGGATGAGGTTGACGATGGCTCTGACGCTTGGGAGGAGGAACCAGACGAACAATATGCTTCATTGGCCGTTGGCCCATCCATTTCGCGGCACAGCTCTGTCCGGTCACTTCGCCGGACACACAGACCTCGCGATCTTCCCTTGCCACCTTCCTATGCCCCCTACCCCATCTCGCATCCCGGCAGTGCGTCGCCGCGGAAACGCCGGTTCGAGTCTGACTCGGTCGATCGGTCGCCCGGACGATCGACACACGGCCGCGGAACGTCTATCGAATCGGACACGTTCGCGCCTATCGCGTCGAGTCTCAGAGAGGACGAGAGCGCGTGGCAGAGTCCCGAGCTGCGCGAATCGATGGAGCGGGCTCGCGCAATGTATTCGCAAAGACGGTTTTAGTGAACTCATGGTTGTTTTCCGGTATATCGCTACTGTTTTGCGGCTGTCGTCTTTTCCTTTTCCCGTTCTCTTCCGCGTTTGTTATTGCATTTGCGATGCTAGTCATTCAAACCTCTACCTACAGACAGACACGACTCGACGTGAACTACTTACATTCCCCGTAATCGCTCGTTTTCTTTATCTTCCTTTACGGAAGATGCTTTCTGAACTTTGGGGATGCACTGCATGTACGACATAAGATGTTATTATAGCTGATTGTGAAAGGATTGTCAATTGGGTGATTCTTTTTAGTCGCACCGTTAGTTGGACGACAAAGGGAGTGAAGAGGGATACTAGGACTCATAGGCTGCCGCCTTATGCACGATGCATACCATTAGTCGTGGTCCATTACCACCTCAGTGCGAACATCAAGGTACGTATTTTACGCCTGTGACAAGCAGACTGAGACCTGGAGGATACTGCTTTCGGGTATCACATTATTCTTCACCCTGAGCGTATTAGCTTTCACCTTCGGATTCCGTCATGAAATCAATGTGTGTGGGGGGGGCGACCGCAACGGAGGCACGGACTCGGATTTTGACCTCATTTCCTTTTTCGTCTAGTTTGCTTCACCGGCATTTGCCATGGTGAACTCACTAAGGGGCACTGACCCGGGGATATCAAGATTTCTGGAACATTTAAAGTACATTAAATTTTGGAATTTTGATCGCAAAGTCGTTGAAATTTAAAAATTTCATCGCACGAAAAGTACTTTAAACGTCCCCTCCGGAAATCTTGATATTACCGGTGTGTGATTTAATAGGGTTGCCCAGGACTCAAGTTATGTCCCAACATGATGCTTCTTTTTTGGTGCCTGGATAAGCCAAGGACACCGAAGAAATAGCACCGGGCAATTCATTCGGTACGTAGATGGTTGGTATCTTCCGGTGTCCAATTGACGGTCTGCGAATATACGAACAGAAATACATAACAGAAGAGCACATAAACGGAGTGGATAGTGTAACCAAAACAAGACTAGAGCTGTGAAGATGGGAGGTAACCGGTGGACAGAGAAACGGATATGCATGTATCACGTAGGCGGTTCCTACTTCCAGCACTACATAGCTAATACCCTCCCTGCGAACTGGGAACTGGCTGTTGATGTTGCAGCGATGGTGACGCGATCTTCATTGTCGGCGTGAGTGGCGGACGTGGTGGGGACTGATGAGGTGGAAGCGACGTCGGGTTTGGAAGAGGTGACGCTCCCGCATTCTGCAAGCGAGGGGAGAGAGAATGGGCGGGGTACTGTCCGCCAGGTAGCATGTGCCCAACAGACGATCCAATCGCCCCTGGCCGGCTGACGCTTCGGGTGCCATTGGCAGACGGCGCACGTGCTGGTAGCGTGCCCGAGGTTGCATGTGTGAGATTGGGACTGCCTGTGTTCGGTACACTACTCGCGTCTTGTTGACTACCCAGTGACGGAGCTGATTGCGATGGTGGCACGGTCCCATTCCACTGTCGTCCAGATGT
This sequence comes from Pulveroboletus cf. aberrans, assembly GCA_038094155.1. NCBI lineage: Eukaryota > Fungi > Basidiomycota > Agaricomycetes > Boletales > Boletaceae > Pulveroboletus > Pulveroboletus cf. aberrans. The sequence goes on along the minus strand of JBBPTO010000101.1, from coordinate 44,043 downwards.
AAGCTTCAGGTTGAGGTTTGCACCTGCAGCCATCTGCATGTAATGCGTCCCGTTAGGTACCAGATGTCCTACGTATGGCGTTTGAATAGGACGGCCCTGCATGGCGGGGTTAACATCCTGACCCTGAGCAAGCGCCAGCTTCAAGTTCTGCATCTGCTGCGCGGTCAGTCCATTCGGCGGACGGGAGTGCATATAAGCAGCATTGGGAATCGTGTATCCATTAATGGGGATGTGGTATCCGTTGAGTGGGATTGAGACCGGCTGTTGTGCGTCAGTTTTCTGACGTGCCGGCGAGCCGGTGGACGGAGTGGACTGTTGGGGTTCTGAGGTGAGGGATGTGGCCGCGTTGGGATTGTGTTGCGTAGTTCCGTTGGTCGTTGCACCCTTCGTGATACTACCGTTTAGCGCAGGCGCATTTTTCATCGAATCCGTCTCTGAAAGAGGGGGGGCGGGGGACGGAGAACCCCCGACCATACCCGGTACGGTAGGCAAGGCAGCGGGATGCGGCGGAGGTGTTTGGGAGAGTGGAATAGACGGAATCATGTTCATCATAGGGGGTGGTCCCGGGGGGCGCAAAGCTGCGTTGTTGGAAATGCGAGGAGTGGCAGCCTGAGGCTGCAACGCCTTCATGTGCGTCTGCATTGCAATGGGGATCCCATTAGGAACTGCAGAGAGTGGCACTGAGGGCATTTGCCGCGGTGTGGAGAGCTGTGATATGCCGTTCGAGAAGGCGCGTGGCGTCTGGGAGTCTCTGCGGAGAAATGTTTGTTGAGCACCTGTCCTAAATGGAAGGACCGACTGCTGACGACCCTCCGTCGAAACGAGCACCAGCGTTGCATCATTAGTGATGTGTTGCTGGTCTGCTTCCGTAAGCAGCGACATCATGTGACGGAGATATTTGGGAGAAAAGTCGTCGATGAGCACGCGGTCTTGTTCATCGATGCCTTCTGGAGCTACTATTGGGTCATCATCTTCGTCAAACCGCCACCGTTCTCGCAGTCTTCGCGCTTCTTCGTTCTCGTCAAGTTTTTCATCCATGTGCCAGCCAAAGGTGCGATGGGATTGTTGAGTCGGAGAGAAGCCGTTTATCCGGGAGAACGCGTCGCGTCGATCAACCATTGTATTGCCTGATCGCGTTAAACGACGACGCAAGTAACGAAGGTGTTCTGGTCCTCTCTCCTCAACATCGGTGTCGGGCGATGATGACCCTGTTGATGATGGTCGTGCCGAAGAGATGGCTTTCCAATATCTACGGGGAAAGGGAAACGACGGACGTTGGTACGGGTTCTGAAATGCATGTCGTCAGAATATCTGCGAAGGGGGCTGATCTAGATCTCACTTCAAGGATATCCTCGTAACCATGATCCCGTTCTTTCCGCCGAGTAAGATCACGTTCAATCGCAGCGCTGAAAAGGGCAAGACGCTCTCTGGGGCGGATAGCAGCTTCGGCCTGCAAGGAAGGTGTACCAGGGTCGCCACTTTCTCTGGTCCGGATCTTCAGACCAGTGATACGGCTGTATGGCAGGGATCAATGAGAGTGGAGGTGACATAGAATACAAAAAACATACTTGGTAGATTCCACTCTTGGTTTCTTGGCAACACGCTCTTTCTCGTGCAGTAGTTCCTCGTCCTCTTTGGTTCCCAGGGTAGGGCACTTCCGCTTCAGGTCTGCGAGCTCAAGCCTCTTTTCCCAAACTCGCATCGCTTGTTGGCCGTTATCTTTCTTCAAGTTTTCACGTGCTACAAGTGACTTAGCAAGCTCCACTCCCTGAACGAGTTCGGCTTGCAACCGGAGAAGCTTGTCCGATGACGTTGCTTGAGACGCCCGTGTCTTCCGCACGGACTTGATTTCGCGACGGCGGAAACAGATATACGATTCGTTGTTGACATCTGCCTCGTCGAACTACATGCGAATTAGGTAAGTTCATAAAATAGTGGTAAGTACCTACGTTGAGACTCGGAATTATCCGATGCCCCCCTCTTTCGATCCGACGTTCTCTCCAATGCGGATAGATTGCCTTCCCTATACGAAGTATCTGAGCCGGTGGAGGTATCCAAGAGGGAACAATGTAAGTAGCGAAAAACTCGGCGGGAAGCGGCGACGAAAAAACATCTTGATAATCTGTGAAGGGGGGAAAGGTCATCCCAGACTCGAGTCCCTGAAGTTGGATCGTCAGTCGGCACATTCATCGGCGTTAGACCATGTAACATACATGATGCAGAAATTCCGTCTTGTCGTGGGTTGTCTTCTCAAATAAGCCCATCACGAGCTCGAATTCGTCTTCGGTGATTGCGACAGCTTGGGAGGACTCTGGTTCCTTGCCCTTCGCTTTTGCACTTCGTTGGGGACAGGAGCGAGTGGTAGCACCAGAAGCGGAAACTGCCCCCACCACACTGGTTCCCTCGCCGCGAGCTTCCTCGTTATTGCGGTCGATCCACTCCTTGTCTCGCTCGTCCATGTAATAGGTAAACGCATCGATGAGACCACCAGAGAGGGACTCCTCGACTGTTTCGGAAGAGCGTACATAGGATTCGGGTTGAACCCACCGGTTGGTAGGGTAGAGGTTGGCGTAATCATCAACCAGACCGGTGGAGTCGGGCGTGGGGATATACGCAGCAGGAGCCGGAGCAGGTTTGTCGGCTGCTCCGCGGGTAGAACGTCCCACGGACTGGTGGCGCTGCGATGCCGCGGAAAGCACCGCCTGCAGGTGGTGCTCCTGTGTGATGAGTCAGCCATCGATAATCGATTTCCCACGGAAGCAGCCAATCAAAGAGCGACACGTCGGTATGTTCAACAAGGGCGACACGACGCTCGATGAGCACAAAGGAGACTCACGTTGGCGTCCTCAGCGTCCACGCCAGCCGTGCTAACGATCCTCGCCTTTTCTTCGTCCTCATCGAACGACAAGGCGTCTGCCTCGATGTTCCCATGAACGACCTTGAGGCGGGTCTTGTTGGTGACTCGGTTGCGGTTTCGTAGGGCGGAAGTACCCAGATTATGGTTGCGGGGCATATCATGGAGAACGTCTGAAGGAAGATAGGGAAATGGAGGACAAAAAAACTTGGGGGAGGGGTGGTTGTTGTCGGTGGCAGCGGCGGCGCTGAGGTCGGAAAATTGGCCGAAAACCCGCCTTCGGGCCGATACAATAAAAAAAACTAATCTGACATAGCGGGCCGCCGTATGCCGGTGTTTGGCTGCCAAACACCAGCATACGGCGGCTTACCATTTGTCAAATTACTGTTTTATTGTCTCCAAAAGTGGCAATTTTTCGGTGTTTTTTTTTTGGACAGGCGCACATATTAGCTTGTGATACCTTGGATGTTTGTATGGCATTCGAACCCGCGACTTGGTGAGCCGGACTGCAAAGTAGAACCGCCAACTTTTACGGGGGCGCTCACGTGAGCGACCCGTTTAAGCAGCCGGCAGTACACACGATAGCACACACCACGTCGTCAGGCGGTCCTGTCATTATGATGCAAACACCTTCTCCAAGTGAACCTGTAATGCAATATCATCTCTTTTTCTCAACTAAGCAATGCACCACTCTCAATTGCGACGCTTTTAGTCGATTATGTAAGTGCTCAAAGCGGACATGCCGCCAGCGCCAATACACGTCCATTTTGGGCATTTCATCATAACACATTTCTCTTTCAATATTTTGCTTCCCCACTGATTTTCCTTGCCTCAAGGACCCTTGTAATTACAATTACTTAGAACAGTGTATTTCATGTATATTGTCATTTTTTGCCACTGACCCCCTATATATCAGTAAATGAACAAGAAACAAAACAAAACAAAAAGTGCTCTTTTAAGGCAAAGTGTGATCCAAAAATTGAGCAAAATGCAGATGATATATGTATATGTATATCATGAACTAACAGCTCAAAAGTCCTGGAAATCTCTATGTGATGTGAGAACAAAATAACTGTTCCCCTCTAATTTGCAAAAAGGCATACCATTCCTTTATCTGTTTAGGCTAAGTCTTGATATAGACATAGTTTGGTTATGTATCTACAATTTACTAATAAATCATGGGAGTCAATCAATTCCTTGGAATGTAAAACTGTGATATGTTATTCTTCCCTATGCATCAAACTGGTTCTTGCATCACCAGGGCAGGTATATAGAGGTCTGGTATACATACAGTACATTAAATATCTAAGTTTATGAAAGGATAGCTTCAGAGAAAAGTGCAGCAGAAGGAAAATAACATGTTGGAAGTGTAATAGATGATAGGAGATTTACAAAAACATACCAGAAACACACAATTCTACTGATTGAGGTAGTCTAAAAATTGGTTGAGGATATATTGATATCACTAGGTACCATTCTGAATAGTGTGCCATGTGTGCTTCATCATATTCTATACCATTCATATAAATTAACTGTACTTCAACCAAGTATTCTTGGGGATTTGAATGGCATGTCTGCTTTCTGGTATTTTTCTTTAAGCACAGATGCCCAGAAACACTATCTAAAACTTCATAGTTTCAATATATTCTCAAATGATTTTTAGGCTACTTCAATCAGTAGAATTGTATATTTCTGGTATATTTTTGTAAATTACCTATCACCTCTCACACTTCTGACATGTTATTTTCCTTCTGCTGCACTTTTCTCTGAAGCTATCCTTTCATAAACTTAGATATTTAATGTACTGTATGTATACCAGACCTCTATATACCTGCCCTGGTGATGCAAGAACCAGTTTGACTGCATAGGGGAGAATAACATATCACATATCACAATGTTACATTCCAAGAAATTGATTGATCCCTATGATTTATTAGTAAATTGTAGATACATAACCAAACTACATCTATATCAAGATTTAGCCTGAATGAATAAAGAAATGGTATGAATTTTTGCAAATTAGAGGGAGACAGTCATTTAGTTCTCACATCACACAGAGATTTCCAGGATCTCTGAGTTGTTAGTACATGATATGTATATACATATATCCTCCACATTTTGCTCAATCTTTAAATCACACTTTGTCTGGAAATCAAAACATCAAGCACTTTTTTCATTTATACATATCTAATAATGCATAGAGAATAAGTGGCAGAAAATGTCAGAATACATGAAATACACTGTTCTAATTAATTACAAGGGCTTTTGAGGCAAGAAAAATCAGTGAAAAAGCAAAATATTGAAGGAGAAATGTGTTATAATGGAAGGTTTAAAAATGGACATGTTTTGGGTGTTGTGGGATGCCAGACTGCAATGTGTTCACTTTGACAACTTACATAATTTACTAAAAGCATTGCAACTAATGCAGAAGTGATGCATTATTGTATGCAGAATGAGAAAGCATGAGAAAAGAGGCAATACTGCAAACAATTTCATGGAAAATGTAATGTATATCTCTTTCAGAAGCCTCTCATGTTATGTCTCATGTGTTCTCTGCTCTGAACCAACATGCTGAGTATGAATCTGCATGCCTGCCCATTCTGCTAGTTGTTTTTAAAAACATGCAAGCATGCTGCCAGCATGGGAGGGGAAAAATGTAGAGTAAGCTCTTGATGCCATGTTCAAATTAGCACCAGTGGTTGGTCATGCATGATATAGTAGCATACTACTACTAGGTAATCCTACAAATAAAGCCATTCTTACTCACCTTTCAGAAGTGTGCTTGACCTGTGTATATCATGCATGCACAAATGAAATTTCTGAATGTACACTGTATACTAAGAATTGAATGAGCATCTGCTTCAGCACAATTGATGCCATCCAGTCCATGAGATCCAGTACAAAACTTGATGCACTGTTGTTCATTTCACAGCCAGGAAATTGATGTATGTATGCCAGTTTTCCCTGCTATTCTTCAGTGATTGATGGATTGAAAAGACTGACTGATGCTGGTCATGTGTGTAAAATGAACAGCCACCCACAGCTACTGGGCAATAAAATGTTTGTGAGAATCAGCATATTCGCTAAGCCTGTTATGTGTTAGTGATCACATTGGACAAAATAAAATTATTGGCTTTAGTTTCACACAATCTTGAACTAGATTATTATTTTGGCCTTAGACAGTGCAACACCTGAGTTTGTGCAACAAATACTGAACTTGGGACATGAAGCATTGAGCTTGAGCTAAATACTTTAAGCTGGATTAAGCCCTGCTTTGGGCAGAGTTTAGATTAGCACAGCTTCGGTTTGGTCATGTATAAGCCTGACCATGACTGTCCTTGATTTGTAAATTGTTGACATTGATGCTTTACCTTTCAGAATAAGCAAGTGTCTTTCCCTTTTTTTTGAAACTGCATTATGTATTAACTAAGCAATGCTCAGTGGTCAATAATGCAGGTTCTTCCAATGAACATGTTGAGGACAAGCTCATGGGTTCATAACATGCTGTTTGCAATGAAAGAGTGGGGCTGCTTATGGTCTACTCTACATTGTTGCATTCAAAAATGTTATGGTCAACAGTATGTCCATAGCTTTGTGTATCACACTTGCTTTCAATGCAGATTTCTATGGTGATTTGTACTTTCTGACTAAATTATGTGCAGCATGAATGCACATATACATGTGTCACTTGATTTTAAGTGGCTAGTGGGACACATTCCAGCAGATGTATATGATAAGTGCTGACAAACTGGATGTCTTTGAGCCACATGAGAATTTTCCTGCCCTTCTGACATTGAAGCAGTGCACTTGCTTCCTGGCTGGTATGATGAGATTGGCACTGAAAATCTGTCATGCTTGAATATCATGAGTGCTGGCATATTGGCCTTTGATGGCTTTAGATGCATCACATTGTCAACATTGTCAACTAAAAGCTCAATGTATCTGACAAATCTGATTTATTCTCCATTTTCAGCATGGCCATGGTCATAAGAGCATGCATTTTCTACATGTCTTATGCAGGCCTTACAACACAGTCATTGTCATATGGTAGTGGTTGTGACTATGAGGAGCATGTATGATTAGCTGGAGTATTGATGCATACTCATCACATATGGATATTTTATGCTAGCAAATTCATTCAGATACACCGTATTGATGGTAAGAGCAGATTGATTCACCCAAATGTGATGGCAAGGTTTTAACAATGCTGGTTTGACTGTGTTTGTCAAGATCACAATGAAGTCATGGAAATCAAAATGCATATCATTCACTTGCAGGTGCATTTACTCATTCAATCAACATCTAGAAGTGCAATGAGATCAAACACAAGGCAATCATGTCACCAAGTGCATGTCCTGGATGATATGGTATGGTCAAGTTATCTGTGATGTAGATATGCTTGTTCATACTCTGAAACAATCATGGTGCCATTACAAAACTGAAATGTCTTTTTAAAGAGATGCCAAGAATCTGGAGCACAGCAATCTTTTTTGATCAGAGGATGCTTTAGCAGACTTATTTTACAGCAATGTTTGCTTGCTTGAAAATTCAGACTGTGCAGTGAGCTATGTTTGACCAATGGATGAATGTTTCATTCACCGATTACTCTGTATTTTGGTCACATCCCCATCTAACAGCTCATCAGGTATTTTAATACAATCTGCAAATTTATTGCCTAGGACATTAGAATGAAGAACTGTTATGAATTCAAGCAATGTGTTAGTTAAGCAGCTGATACAATCAACAGGATTCTTGAAGAGATAATGCTGTTGATATGTAAGTTGTGTTGTCCCATGACTCACAGAAAGAGACTAACAGCCCCTTGCATCACTCAAACAGATAGAATGTATAGACCTGATTTTGATGAGCTGATCACAGTGAGTGATAGTGAAACTATGACATGTCATTTCTCCAGTGCTTTCAGCTAGGATTCCATTTGTGTTATTTGTATTCTTCATTTTTCAGTACAGTGGTTTTACCTGAGATGTTGAATTTACTATCTGTCATAGATGTGTATGTGTGTGTCTTCTCACATCTGGGTGTTCATGCCAACTTTCAAATTTTTGATATAATAACAATTCTCTAGTTCATGAAAGAAGATCAGACCACAAGTTCTTCCTGTCAAATGCAGCAACTAATATCAAGTGCTTTGCATTGTTTTTCTTAACATGTAATTCTTCACTGCACTAACTTCAAGCATTAATCTCACCAGTATACTGCACTCAAACAGACTTATCTATTCAATGATATTGACTTCATTTGTAAGTGGAGCCCACCTACTAATTAGTAAATGCCCATTGAGTTTGGAATGCTACCCCAGTGAAGGTTTATTCTATTATCAATAAGATAATGAACTATATATACATAGAGTTCTACATGTGTCATATCCTGGAATTCAACTGAGTCAACTCCAACCTCCAGAACCCAACTTCACTAATTCCTCTGGTAATACCTCACCAATTATGCAACTCCATTTCTCTGAATCCCTCATACATTTTCTTATATATATCCTTTGTTCTGTATTCAGTTTAGTCTTGCCTCTATAACCTCTCTGATGCTGTGTAGCACAGCTCCAGCACATATGTATCCAACCTCCATTACTTTAGTCATCTGCCTCTCTGTTTACTAATCTGCAGTTCCCTATATATATATAAAGCCTATATTAGTACATAGATATTGTAGGCTGAATATTGACTTAGACAATTCTCTGTTTGTCTCTGAATCTCCTTCATCATGTTTTCAATCAATGAAGGCCATGACAGTGCGAAGACACTGTAAAACTTCTAGAAACTCTGAAGTGAAACTCCTAAGCTAATGAAAAGGATGTGAGTGTAGTTCTCGACCCAGGGGATTGCAAAGAGAGAAAGAAAAAGGGTGAGGGCGAATAAGAATGGCTCACTGATGTCCTGAGAGAGCTGGAAAATAAGAGTCTGACTCCTTCCCATTTGGTAGGGCTAAGAAATCAACTATGGAGTTGTCAGGAGTTGGCAGGACTTGCAGGACTTGACTGGAGTTGAAGGGAAATGAAGGAAATCGAACTCGGAGACTTAGGATAGATGCTAGATGGTGGTAGCTCACTTTGGAACTAAGTTCTATGTACAAACTTTTAAGTCTGGGCATTTCCAAGACTGTGAATCAAAAGGAAACATGAAGGAATGAATGTAGATACTAAATAGGGTAATATCTCGATTAGAAAACACAACTTTGACTTATGGATGACTTGTCTGGAGTGCAGGAACTAAGGTCCAGTCCTCTGGAGATTGGAGTTCTGACTCAAGAAGACAGCCTGTGACTGTTGAGTCTCAGAGGAGCAGTGGAGGTCATCAGAGGAACTCAGAGGAGGTACAAATACTCAGAGAAAGTGGGAATGTCACTGTAGGGAGCTTGAGTCTCCTACAATGCAACACATAAGTCCTGCATCAAGCCTTCATCCCTTTGGATGCAATCCTCCAGATGTCTGACCATCTCTAGTGTTCCTTTTTCTTTGACCTCTGATCTCTTATTGAAGTTTGAGTGAAGGTTGATCTGGTCTTAACAGCATGGGTGTGGATACTCACTGTGGGTTTGAAGTATGGATACTGGTGGGTATGGGTATGGGTATGGATATGGCCTCTGAATACTCATATCCATACTGTATCCACACCATATTGAGGCTATATCAGAGTAATTTGACATACCACTGGTTAACTTTGTGCAGCAGCTATGAAACCATAACATAGCCTACTATATATTTATAACACTTGCTGTTATGACTACCTCAGATAGAGGATAGATGTAGCTTCTAAAGTGGGTCTAGGGTACTATGGACAATGGAGAGTGGGGCAAGCCACTCTATGAGGATGAGGTACAAGAGTTCAAAGCAAACAAGATGTTCTGCTTGTTCTGTCTCAATTATTGATCATCAAAGAGGACTAGACTTCTCTATGATCTATCATCACAGAGTGACAAGGGGTTTGTTGAACAGCATAGCCTCAAGAGTGCTATGAAGTCTCCAGAGAACTAAGGGATTCCTGATGAGAGACTAAGATGAGGAGCTAGAAGTGGAGCAAAGACCTGATGTATTGAGGTACATGAAGGGGAGGTCTAGCTTGGAAATACAGGTACAGAGAGACAAGATTTATATAGACATAGGGTGAGTTCAGGGTAGGTATGGAAGGAGTCATTGAGAGAGCAAGTGGAATCACATAGAATGTGATAAAAGTTAAACAATGAGTCAAGGTATTGTAGTCAGTGATGAAAAGAAAAGAATGTTCAAGTTGGGACTTATACCCATGCATACATAGGTGGCAAGTGGAGAGAAAAAGGGGCTGATCATAACACTTGCAAATTTTTTGACATTCATTGTCCTTTCATCACTTTCCACCCACTCATTCAAGTCCAGACCTTAATTTCCCATGTTTCCTGATCCTTTTGGACTCTTGACAGCCACTAAGCATGTCTCCAAAATCAGTGAAAAGGCCAGGGCAGCTCTTGAAAACAAACAAGTACCTAGAAAGCAAGTCAACATCCTTTTGAATCTGAGTCTGCAGAGAATACTATTACCTTCAGCCATTTTGGCAGTTCCAAAGTCAAGGGATTCTGGATTCAAGCTACCTGTCATATCCTGTCCTAATCCCTATTATCACACCTCTGATCATTCCTCCGATACCCCCTATGCCACCTCCGACTCTGACTCCCTCATCTCCGGTCTCTCCTGAAGGACTCCATCCCACCATCCATCGGACATCTGATACTGGAACCCTTTCCCCTGTCAGACCAATTATGATTGGTTCAGATCTTCTTTCCTCTTATGTTCGCTCCATTCCTCTGACATATGTTCCATCCCTATGATCTATCCTGTGTTACATTCCATTCTTACATCCTATGTACATTGCCCCTCGGTACCCTATGATCTCCGACCATTCTTGTACCTTTACTTATGGTTCCTCCATTCTCCGTTCCGGACTCCGATCCGATACCTCTGTATATAAACCCGAGACCTCCGCATGTATTCCTTAGTTCAAATATTGATGTTACTTAATGTTGCTTGACCTCTTCATTGAAGTCACTCAATGATGTTTTCCCCTCCTCTGAACTCTGTCTGATCCTGATGAAGTTTCCTTCCTTCCCTTATCCTCTTCATCTTGTCCTTCCCATCTCCGAAATGAGGACCCGACAGTAGGCAAGGGCACGACACATAAGTCCTGCACCAAGTCCTCACCCCCATAATCCCTCATCTCCGCCCTGTTCCGCCTTTGTCACCTCTGCATCTCATTCTGTTTCATCTCCATCAGACCTCCAGCCCTTCCTGCATCCTTTCACCCCAGAGTTGACCAATACACCTCGGACCTCCGTCAGATGAAGCCCTGGAGGAGTTTAGCATCCTGACAGTATATTCGAACTACCTCTTGCCTTAACTGTCTTTACAACCTCTGACACATCATTCACGCTGAAGATGTCTTCCTCAGATGTCGTAATGACAACCTCCAGTCATTTCCTCATGTCCTCATCCATGTCCCCTCTGATGGTGTCATCTCCGACACTTACTCCAATAGCTCCGATCACCTTCGGATGCAACCCCTGTCCCTCCATCCTACCTCCCGCATCGAGACTATGTCTCTTAGTCTACCCTTAGGATTGCGTCGCATGCAACCTCCACTCATGCTCTGACGCATCTCTGGACCTTGTCCTGGATCGTCAGATTCCATTCTTAGGGATTCGACTATGCGGACCTCTGTACCCCTAGGAGTTGCGTTACTCCTTTCCCACTTCTCTCCCGCCTCTTCCGAACGTATCCACTCCTTACCTTGCCTCTGATGTCATCACCTCAGCACTATCTCGCCTCTTTGTTTGGACATCCTTTGACTCCTTACGACCTCCGACCTCCTCTCATCACCTCCGCCTTCCCCCAATGATGTCATGCTCTGTTCTGGACCTCCGATGCCTTGATGGCGTCATCTCTGATGTCTTGACGACATTTCCGATGTGTTCCCCTCAAAGGACCATCATCTCCGACGCCCCCACATCACCTCCTACATCCTCTGCAAACCTTTGGCATCACCCTCTTGCCCTCCTTCCTTCACCCAAGTCCTTCCGCTTTCCGTCACTCAGGCAAAACCACCTCCGATGCAACATGCATAACCCCTCGTTGGGTTCCCGAAACATGCATAACCCCTCATTGGATTCCCGAAACATGCTAGTACTGACGCCCACTTGCTCACCCATTATAGTCTGTCGACTATGGGTATTGAGAAGTAACTATGCCGGACTTCTGCAGACGGAACACCAGCCCTGACGCGCCGACTTCTGTGTCTCCAGGATCAACCTCACTCCCATCTTTCCCTCCGAAATCCAACAATCTTCCCTTAGGCTCGCATTGGCCTAGCCAGCCAACTCCTGGACGATGACCTCCAACCCACTTCGGAATTGCCTCGAGTCTCCTCAGACTTTACAGTCCTCTCTCTGTGCTCGCACTCAGCGCTTGTCACACTCCTCTCCTCATCTCCACTTCCCTCTGACACCCCTTCAGTTCTCTGTGATTCGACCTCTGATGTTCCGTTATTCTAACACGATCACCAGGAACGCTTTAGGAGCGCTCAAACCAGTCTTCTCGATTATAGGTGCTCGACCTCCCTTGGTTTGGCTCTTCCCTAACCTCCTGCTCTCTGACTCTCCTACCTCCTCCTTCCTCTTTGGCCTGTAGTTGCTGTGCATCAGAAGTCGAGTCTCATGATTCCTTCTGTTCATTTGCAGGGCGAACGCCTTAGATTCTGTTTCCTCTGAGCCTCCACCTCCTCTCCACTTCTGCCTCCGTTTTGTCTCTGATTAGCCTCTGTTTTCGCACCCCTTCCACCCCTGACCCTTGGATTTAGTTGCTGTGTGTCAAAAGTCAATTAAGTTCCTTTTGTTCATTTGCAGGGCTACTCCTTGGATTCGGTCATCTGACCTCCCCCAAGTCCTCCACTCCAATTTCTTCAATCCCTTCTCCGACTACCCCTGAGTGCTCTGATCGCCTCCGCATGCCTCCGCGCTGCCTTTGGTGTCGAACGTCAGCACAACTACCTTACACCCATTCCTCTTTTGACGTTGGGACGTTGACCTAAAAGAGGGGGATAAGGGACTGCACTCGCGACCACAACAACTTCCTTGTGACTCAGAAATGCTCACTGCATCCCTCCAGAGTTTACGATCCACTACTCCGACGCTTCGAATTTCCTCCGTGCTTGATTCCTTTTGCATTGCGCTCCTGACCTGTTGTAGGAGACTCAAGCTCCCTACAGTGATATTCCTACTTCCTCTGAGTATTCATCCGTCCTCCAAAGTCCTCCAAAGTCCTCTGCCACTCCTCCGAGACTCAACAGCCACTGGTCGTCTTCTCAAGTCGGAACTCCAATGTCCGGAGTATCAGACCTTTGTTCCCGTGCCCCAAATGAGTCATCTGTGAGTCGGAGTTGTATTTCCTTATTGGGATATTACTTTATTTAGTGTCTACATTCATTCCTTTATGTTTCCTTTTGATTCACAGTCTCGGAAATACCCAGACTCTAAAGTTTGTACATAGAACTTAGTTCTAGAAGTGAATTACCACCATCCAGCATCAGTTCTAGGTCTCCGAGTTCAATTCCCTTCATTTCCCTTCAACTCCAGTCAAGTCCAGCCAACTCCTGTCAACTCCTGACAACTCCATAGTTGATTCCTTAGCCCTACCGAATGGGGAGGAGTCAGACTCTCATTTTCCAGCTCTCTCAGGACATCAGTGAGCCATTCTTATTCGCCCTCACCCTTTTTCTTTCTCTTTTTGCAATCCCCTGGGTCGAGAACTACACTCGCACCCTTTTCATTAGCTTAGGAGTTCCACTTCGGAGTTCCTAGGAGTTTTACACCGTCCCCTCACCACATCCCTTGTCATTTCCTCTCTTCCTCCCTGGTCCTAGTCACTATGTGTCGAAAGTTGAGTTCACCCTTGGGTGCACCTACAGAACTGCTTCTTGGACTTCGGCTCCCTCTCCTTCCCTGACCTCCAACCCCCTTCCATGTCTTTGAATCAACCTCTGATATCCTCTTCCCAACCTCCGCAACCTCATCTCTCAACCCCCGACTATCCCCTCACCTACCATGACTTCTGCACCCTTACCTCCTGACCTCCGAAACCCTCTCACCTCAACTCCTGTCTCTTCCGACCCCTTTCAACCTCCGTCCTTTGTTTAGAACACCTGACTTTGATTATCAAGTGCGACTCCACTCCTCATGACGGACCTCAAGTCTTGAAGCCTCAATTTGTCACCATTTGAAGCTACCTAGGCATCTCCTTTCCCATCAGTCCCTCTCCGACCGCGCTAGCACATTCTTGCCACCTCCGCCCACTGAACTTTGCTCAATGCTGCTCTCTGCTTCGCTCCAACGTTTTCTCTGGATCGCAATTGCTCAAGACGCATTGATTGTCTACCCAAGGCAAAGCTTCAGCCTCTTCGGCACTCATCAACAGAATAACTGGCCATGTCCCCACTCTCTCCTGACCTTGCATTCTGACCTTGAGAACACCCCTTCACTAATCGAGCTAGAACTCCTCACACTCTGCATCTGCTCTGACTGGATAAAAGGTTCGCTTGATCATGTCTTCAGAACTTGAACAGTATGCTCTGTCAAACACTCCTCTTCAAACCCACCGCATTTTCTCTCCTCTCTATATTCTCCGTGTTCCACCAACCTCCACCCTCATTTTTTCCTCCGTTGGACTCTGTCCACCTCTGACACTCTTTCTCAGTCCCCTCATGCACTCCGGATCATCTCCAGATACCCCGACATTTTTTTCATCACTCACTTGGCATTTGGTTTTCGGCCACTACACGCCTGACCTCTGTCACTCCCCCTCCACTCCAAGGTTTTTCAAATAGCAGGCATCCTCCTAATCTCACCTCTGCTCACCTCCAACGCTGCTCAGCCTTTGTGAACACCCACCTCAGTCTCTTTTCAGATTGTTCTCTGACACTCTCACCCTCTATCCCAATTTTGTCGAAATCCTCCGATTGAAATTCACCACAAAGACTATTTCCCTGACTATCGCCTCCGATCGTCTCTGTCTCTTTTGAATATCTCTGGACCTCACAGAATTCTCTCTGACACTTTCCATCACCCTCCAGACAATCTTTCTCTCTCTCCTATGTTCCTCCTTTCCCTCCGAAATACCTCCATTGCGCCTATGAGACTTTGGGAAGTCTCCCCTATAAGGGGGGGATAAGGACTCTGCTCGCTCATCACTGACCTAGAAAGCTTGCGAAGTCCCTCCGAGATCCATCTCAATCACTCCAAATGCTTCCTGTCCTGACCAAGACTCCCATCACCCTGACTCATGGCCAACCTCTCATCCTGAATATCTCCCTCCGACCTCATTTCCTCTACCTCTGAACATCTTCTCTCCTATCCGAACATCCATTGAATCTTCCATCATTCCTTTACAACACCTCCGATACTGTTCCTATTTCCTCTGCATACCTCCGAAAACAACGTCACTCCTTTCTGTTGAATTATTGTATTTACTTTCCCCTCTTTCACTCATCCCTTAAGCACTTACGAAAACCTCTGAAAACCTCCGATATGTACATTTCTCCATCATCTTACTTTGCCTTCATTTCACTCCGAACCTCATTCATTCACAAAGAAAAAGAAAAAAAACATTCCTAACTACTCTACACATCCTTTTCGACCTCCTCTGCACCCCTGTCTTCACCTCCGTCACCCTCCTCCTCACCTCCATTATCCCCAAAAACATCCCCATCCTCATCTACACCCTCTGCATCTTCCTCCTCGTCCTCCTCTGTCCCAACCCTCTTCTCCCCCATCTTCCTTACCTCCATCTGCACCTCCTTTTTGGTGCACTTTCCACCCTCCTCTCGCTCCTTCCTCATTGCACGAAGCTTCCTCCACACTCCGGTCACTGCCTCCCCAATGTAAGGAGCCGTCGCTCCTTAGGTCCATATCTGGTCATTCTACATCTATTTGACTTTCACTAGGTCGTCGTCGAGTCATCAAGCATCCATGTCCATCCGGTTCCAGTCCGCCCTACTCGTATGTACCCATTTCCTTGTATCCGTTTCCTTTTGATCTGGTCCGTCTACCAGATAGTTTTCTACTATACTTATAGTGTACCGGACGCTCCGTATTGTGATCCGGTTACCGGATTCATGTCGGATGTTCCTTCTTTATGTTTATTTAGAGTCTCGGATGTGCCCAGACTATAAAAGTTGTGTTTCGCACACAGCGCTGGACATCTAATCAATCATCTATCACTCACTCAGAGTGGTAGTCTTCAGTCCTCATCAATCCAGTCATATCTGGATCTCTTTTCTCTTCTCTTTCCCTCTTGATCCTAGAAGAATCAAGTCCTGTGCTCGTCAGCTGTGTCTGAAGCATTAGGAGCTCTTCTAGATCGACTACCAAGGAGTCCTGTAAGCCCTGCAGTTGCATTCCCTTGATTCTCTACCTGCAATTCCCCTGGGATGAACCAATTGTTCCTTCACTTTCTTTTCTTGTGTTACTGACCTGCTAGTTTCCTATTCGGAGACATATAGCAGTCTAGGCCAGTCAACCTCTCTTCACCGATCACCCCAAGGTGACCCATGAGCTCCCAAAGCACTTCTAAGAGTGCTCCGTCACCTCCCTCTGTCCCTCTGCTCAACCTCGACGGCCCCGCCGTGATCTCCACCACGGGCCTTGCCTTCTTCTTCTCCCTACCTCTTGGTGACTCCGGCGACTCCACCACTTCCTCCAGCCTGGTGCATGTGACGTGCACCCTTGCGCACCCCGTGCATGCCATCCCCTTCGTGCCCGATGGCAGCACGCACACGCTCCCCTGCCTCCAGCACCGGTTGCACCCCTCGCCATCCCGCTCCCTTTGCTTCCTCTTGGACCCCGTCCGCTCCTCCGCATCCATCTCAAGCTCGATAGGGTCCTCCTGACCCTCCGTCAGCTCCATTGCCACTCCGGATGTACCACACACCTGATCACCGGTGGCCTGGTCCTTCCCCTTTCCTGCATCTCTCGCCCTCCGCTCCCTCACCTTGTCACGTCTCCTCTTCGCCTCAGCGAGTGCCAGCTCCATCTTGTGGTGCTCTACCGCTGTTCTCCATTTGCGCTCCTCGTGCTGCCTCCGCTCCTTCTCCTCCGCCTCTGCATGCTCCTTCTGCTCCTTCTCCTCATGCTCCTCACGCTCCCTCTGCTCACGTTCCTCAGCCTTGCACCTCCGACGTGCCGCCCGTTCTTGCTCACACCTTCGTTGCACCGCCACGAGCTGCTCCTGCAGCTTCATCATCTCATCATTGGACAGACTTGCTTCACAGCTGCTGGACATCGTGATGGTTGTGGATGAAAGGCAAGTTGTTCTCCGAACGCGCCTTATACACAGTGCCACAAGGTTCAAACTCCGCTGGGCGCTCCCGAGATTTCACCAGATCAACAAGTCCATTGTCTACCAGACTAGTGGATTCTATGCTTTGACCTTTGGGCCTCGAGGGCTTGGCCCTAATTGGGGGGCACTGTCATATCCCGTCCTAATCCCTATTATCACACCTCCGATCATTCCTCCAATACCCCCTATGCCACCTCTGATTCCAACTCCCTCATCTCCAGTCTCTCCTGAAGGACTCCATCCCACCATCCATCGGACATCCGATACTGGAACCCTTTCCCCTGTCAGACCAATTATGATTGGTTCAGATCTTTTTTCCTCTTATGTTCACTCCATTCCTCTGACATATGTTCCATCCCTATGATCTATCCTGTGTTACATTCCATTCTTACATCCTATGTACATTGCCTCTCAGTACCCTATGATCTCCGACCATTCTTGTACCTTTACATATGGTTCCTCCATTCTCCATTCCAAACTCCGATCCGATACCTCTGTATATAAACCCGAGACCTCTGCATGTATTCCTTAGTTCAAATATTGATGTTACTTAATGTTGCTTGACCTCTTCATTGAAGTCACTCAATGATGTTTTCCCTCCTCTGAACTCTGTCCGATCCTGATGAAGTTTCCTTCCTTCCCTTATCCTCTTCATCTTGTCCTTCCCATCTCCGAAATGAGGACCCGACAGTAGGCAAGGGCGTGACACATAAGTCCTGCACCAAGTCCTCACCCCCATAACCCCTCATCTCCGCCCTGTTCCACCTTCGTCACCTCCACATCTTGTTCCATTTCATCTCCGTTGGACCTTCAGCCCTTCCTGCATCCTTTCACCCCAGAGTTGACCGATATACCTCGGACCTCTGTTGAACGAAGCCCTGGAGGAGTTTAGCATCTTGACACTACCTCAAAAAATCAATAACACAGCTGAGTATAACCCATCTGACTCTGATGCTGTCATTGAGAAAAAAGGGTTACTGACCCTGAAGAAGCAGCTTGGTTAGTAAATCCAACATTGCAAATGATAAGAAATACTTACTGCCAGATGTATGCAGAGCAGATGATAAAGGACTGGACATCTCCCATCTATGCCTTCTTTGAGTCCCTACCCAAGATTGTCAAACATGAAAGCCATATCATGCATGAATTTAAAGTGTAGTCAGCATGGTTGCATAGCCACACTCATCTGCTGATACTTAGACACTAAAGATGCATGATTTACAGAAAACATGTGCAAGCATGTACATGCCTGTTAGAGCACAAACATCTTGGAAGCTGCTGATAACAGCAAGTCAGCAAACACTGCACAGACAAATGTAATTGCAACTTACCAGCACACTGGCTCAATCACTGCTGCATTTGAGCAGAAAGTTAAAGGTTGAGTTACTTACTCTCATTGATAGCATACTCACCATGAGGTGAGAGCAGAAATTGTTCACTGGGTCACTGAGTTCTCTTGACTGTTTGAGATTGTCTGTAACTGTGGATTCCAGTGCTTAATGAAAACTGGCTGCCCAGAGTACTACATACCTTCACCAGCCATGATATCATGTGATGTACATTTGATGTTTGTACAAACATGCCAACATATGGCAGAGATGTTAAATTTTTGTTGAATGGTGCTATTAAATGGGGCAATCAGTGACCTGATTATGACAATAGAAATACTTAGCTTCATAACTGATGGTTGGATGTGTCAAAATGTGTGCACTATAGAAGGATAGAGATACCCAGTCTACAAACATAAGTAAAATAGAAGCTAAATGTAGCTAGAAAACTAACCTTAGTGTTGCACAGTGATGGCAGAACAACTGAGAGAGGTATGATAAAGAAGACTGACTAAAATACTGACAGAAATCAGAGTGTATAAACTCTGATGTAACTGCAATGTAAAGTCTGGAATAGAAAGTATGAGGTCTGAAGAAGAGAAAAAGACATTACTATGTATAGTAGACAACTCTGAGCAACTCTGGAGTTAGGAGTTGTGATTTGCAGAAGGAGACTCAGAGTTGCAGCAGAGCAATATATTTGACAGGATTTTATCCAATTACCATGCATTCATTGCATTTGCTATTCATCTGGAGCACAAGAAGGGGATTCAGTATTCCACTTGATGTTGTTGAAGTGCCAAGGGTGTATTCATGTCTGCATTGATCACAATGGTCAGTGTTACAATTTATCCCAGACTATACTTCTTTTCTTGACTTACTGCTTACATATGCATGGGTATAAGTCCCAACTTGGATGTTTATTTCCTTTCATTGCTGACTATGATACCATGACTCACCGTCCGTTCCCTTTGCACTTCATGTGCCTTTTGTCACTTGCTCAGTCAGCGATTCCTTCCATAATATTCTTTCTCATTCCATGCCTACCCTGAACTTCCATATGTATATAAACCCACATCGTCGCACCTATGTTCCTTAGTCTAGTCCAACTATCTACTTCACTGTCATCTACCTCATTCTCTTGTCCTTGCTGGAATACATTGGTGTTCCCACTCTGCAGTACAGGCCTAAGGGTAGCCTTAATACCTTCTTGCTCCTTGTCGACAACCTTTGATCAAGAAGTCTCCATCGTCGACCTCCCCCTGAGGTCTCCTTGTCATGACTGCTTATGCGGGAGTTACCACCATTAACTCGGTAGTCCTTGTCATCTGTCCTCAATCATAGGCAGACTCCCTTGTCCACCATTAACTCGGAAGTCCTCAGCCACTGATAGCTCGGTAGCAATCCTTGTCACCAAACCTTGCTAGTAGGAAGGCTCTTTGTAGACGTCTTGCAATCGTCAAGCTCCGTCGCCACTTTGTCCACGGTTAAGACTGCAGTCCCAATAGTTCTACACCCACCCATCCCCAGGTCAGCCATAACAGTCAGCATCTAATCTAATAGTATGAATCAGTCACATACTGGCCATGAACTTGCCACTGCATTTGAATGTATGCTAGATGTATTTAACATATCAGACAAGGCATGTGTAACCAATTGATTAAATTACTTACCATTCATTAACAAGTATCTACAGATACTTGGTATTATCTGTGAAAATGCAGTAAACAATGATGTGATGGTTGATGAGCTTGCAGTGGGAATGAGTGCCTTCAATGGCTTGCCAAGTTACGTACCTGGCTGTTCAACCCAAAAGCTAAAAAGAAAACAGTAGGGAGACACAATAAGAGTGAAAATACACACCTTGAAGAAGAGCTGGACATGTTGGACATTGGAATAAATGATGAAGGTGCAATAGATAAAGGTGTTGACAAAGGTATTGAGGAAGATGCTGCTGATAACAGGAATCTTGCCAATAACAAGAATGGCTGGATGGATGAACTTGAGAAGCTAACCCTGGCTGAGTGACAAGAACTACTGTGTGTGCTCATGCCCATCCAGTTAGCACTCATTAAGATAAGAAAGATTCAAGACTCACCACATGCCTACCTGTTTCTGACTCTGGAAATCCCTCTAGCTGCATGATATAGCATACAAAGTGATCCATTCCAGTACCATGCTTCTTCCAGCTTGGCACAAAATCCTTGAGGACTTGAGAATGGCAGTCACATTGCTTCTTGTGATGTTTTCACTCATTGGAATTTGATGCTGAACATGTTGAAATATATGTTGAGTTATAGAAGCAGTGGATTCATTGATGCAGCATCAGAATCTTTACCAGTATGAGCTGAGTAGTAAGAAATGGGGCATTGTGGAACAGCTGCATAACACTATCAAGGTGAGTACATGGCCAGCAATGTGCACTTGCCACTGCTCACTGCCATGGCAGATTCTCAAAGATGCCACACTGTACTTCTTGTGATCAATACCCAACCTTGCCACTGTTATTTCAGTCATTGACCACATTGACAGTGTATTTACAGACTATGCACATGACTGCAAGTATTCCATTTTCATTCATGTGGCAGTTCATTTAGCAAAAAAGATACTAACCAATATTACTCACTCACAGACAGCTCAGAGGCTTACAGAATCATGATGGATAAGTACTTCATTGCTACATATTATTTGAGCATTCTGATGTAATATCTACTCAGTACTGCACCCAACACAAATTAGGATGGCGAGTCAAGCCTTCATTTCACTACACTGGACACTTTTGTTTGTACATCCAGTCAATCTAGCTTCATTGATCTGGTCATCAGATATGTTGATCCAACAATCTGGTTTTCAATCTGGTCAGTTCTTTACATGCATTTAGAGTCTTGGATGTGCCCAGACTATAAAAGTTGTGTTTTATGCGGGGCACAATTATCATCTACCATTCTATCATCTATCAGTCAATTTTAAGTTCTGTTCTTTGTCTTTATTGTCAATCTGGCTGTGTCTGTGTTTGTCTTCATTCTTGTCTCTTTCTGTGAAAAATCAAGTCCTGTGCCCATCAGCCATGTTTAAAGCATTAGGAGCTCTTTCAATTGGATTTTATTTTGCTTTTTGTAAGCCCTGTGATCTTTTTTCCATGTTTCTCTATCCTACAATCCCCCCTGAGATGAACACATTGTTTCTTCATTTTATTTCTTTGGACTACTGACCTGCTAGTCTCCACTTCTGAAGACAAATAGTACTCTAGGTTGGTCTTTCTCTCTTCACTGGTTGGCAACTGAAATGGGTCAGCATGGCAGAGAGACTTGTGTGTGACAAATACAAATAATCATATGCAATGGCAAATCTCATTTCCACTCTTGACACCATGAGTAGCCCAATGGCTGAGGATCTGTGGAAGGCAAAGGTAAGTTTGTCATTTTTCATTGCTGCAGTGCTAACATGTCATGGTTCGCAGGCTATGAATATTTTTGACAACTTAATGAGTCTTGCCCCCCCTCAACACCTGCAGATACTGCCTTCAAACTCAACAGACATCTTGCCACTGAGGTTGAACACATGTCTTATGCCATCCAATTGTGATATGAGTAATGTTTTGTCTACTCTCACCTGGTGCAAAGGGCTTTCAACTACCTCACTATCCCTGCTATGTTTTTAAGTTATATTTTTATCCATGTAACTAAGATTGCAATTAGCAACATCTGTTGATATTGAATGGCTATTCAGCCAGGGCTGTCTTTTTCTTTCACGTGTTTATTCTCATCTGTATGCACAGTCAACATGTGCAATCCTTTGTCTCAGTTTATGAAGCCCACTGGATCTCATCAAGGCAGAAGATATTGGTGAGATGGCAAAGATGGCAGAGGTTCATGAAGACAAGATGATAGGTGATGGATGGGATGCCATAAATAGTAATGTAGTGCACACATTGTTTGATTGGCCACTATCTACTGTACCTGCAGGTATACCCATGGGTACTCATTTCTCAACCCACAGACATACCCCATCCACCATGATGGATAGCTACCCATGGTGGATATGGATATGGGTATAGGTCTGATTACCCAGAGGTATATCCATGCAGAACCCTAGGCACATTTATCTCCAAATGTCTTCAAACATTCTCAGAAATTTAGAAATTTATTTTGATTTGTTATTTTTATAAAACTGACCTCTACTCATGCTCAATATCAAGCACATGTTCAACTGTAGCTTATGCAAGGTTATTAGATTACATATGAACTCTAACCTCAAACTCTAGACTCTTATCTATGATTCAACTCATGTTTCACTTATTGTATTCATACATGATTATCCATTCTTTCACATTCCTTGTACATCATGCATGTACAAGGCTGTACAATGCTTTCATACAGTGAGCTCAAAAACCCTTTCCATGCTGACCTTGATGGTAGTGTGTGAAGTACATTGCCAAACACTATGGAAACCTTACTTAGCTTTGATGATATTATATATAGCAAATACTCTTGACTATCAAATGGGTTATATGAATTTTGTCAAGCCCTGGTTTCTTCATGCTCAAATTCAACAGAGGTTTGAGGTATAGAGGTCAACTTCAAGGCAAAAAGAGTAAGGGTGAAGTGACATGCAGAGGTAATGAAGGCATAGAGATCAGAGATAAGGGGGTGTGGGGGCAAGAACTTGGGCCAGGACATATGTGTTGTGCCCTTGCTCAGTGTCTGAGTTCTCATTTCAGAGATGGGAGAATCATAGTGAGGAGAGAGAGACAAGGGATAGAAGAAACTCTTCAAGATCAGACAGAGTTAGGAGGGTAATATTTTATCAATATTTGTTCTGAGATACCATAGAGGAGATTACAGAAGTTATATACTATGGGATTAGATCAGAAATCGAATCAGGGAATGGAGAAAAGCATATGCTAAGGCACTACAATGATCAGAGAAATCATAGAGCCAAAATGCAATGTGCATAGGTCTGAGAAGTAAAGAGTGAAATGTAGAGGTATTGTATGGAACTTCATAGAGACAGGGAATGGAAATACATAAACAGTAAGCAAGATCTGCATCAATCATTAGAATTTCAATGGATGAAGAGATCTCTGATATTAGAAGTCTAATATAGGCTTGAGCAAGATCCTTTGAAGATGGACAGAAATGATGATGTCAGAGTCAGAAACAGTATATGAATTATTGGAGAGAATATAAAGCTAGGAAGATGAGAGTTGGAGCAGATATCACAAATTCACAGGGTGGAGAAATATGACTATTTTAAAATAGTGAAGTCATAGACAGAGCTTTTGAGCTTTTGAATTGCTGATCAGAATCATAGTCACATGGTATAAATTTTGCTTGTTTGTTTGTGAAAACAAAAATATACTATGTCTGAGTTTAAAAAAGTTTACACACCTCTTGATTCTCAATCACTATCATGGTTAGATTTTTCTCTCTTGCTCAACAAAACTTCATCATCTTCTTGCTTGATGCTGGCCACTTAATGAAGTCATTTCCAAGCAAACTGGTGTTAGCCACTCACCTATATTCAAACATTTTTTCAAGAGTCATGCTACCCTTTCAAAGTCTGTGGAAGGTCATCTTTCCAAGCTTTTTTCTATTAAAATTTATTATGCTCAACATCTTATCATCTTTGATAAAGCTGAAAATGCTGTTCAAGTGATCAAAACCCTAATCAACATGATTAATAAGCCCCCATCTTCCAGCACAGTTCATCTTAACTTGAAAAACTCTGGTATAAATGCTGTGATCAAGTCAAAATACCCTATTCTTTTTGCTAGACATTACAAAGTTCATTTGACCTTTGCTTATGCTCATAAAGATTGGATCTCAGAAGACTGACAGAAGGTAATATAATCTAATGAGATCAAATTCAATCATTTAGAGTTAGATGGACATAAATGGGCATGAAAAGGGACAGGTGAAAAGCTTAGTGATAGGCTGGTAAATAAAACCCCTAAGTTTAAAGGTGATTCCTTGATGATATGAAAGTGCATGAATTGAAAGGAAGTTGGAGTTGCCACAAAGATTGATAATAGGATGGATAGAAACCTTTACCTCTAAGAATAAGCTTAAGCAAACTCTAAAGTATTATGGTCTTGATTTTCCTAACATTATCTTTCAGCAGGACAATGATCTCAAGCATACTTGCAAAAAGATGAAGAAGTGGTTAGAAAAGCAGGATTTAGAACTATGATTTGTCCAGAGGTCTCCTAACTCAAACTCTATTGAACATCTCTAGAAATGTCTCAAGAGAAGGCTTGCAGTGCATAAAAACTCCCCTAGTGAAATTCATAAATTATAGAAAAGAGTTTAAGAGAAATGGGAGAGTACACCAGCTGAAGAGCATGCCTGGAATGATTCAGGCAGTGTTGAGATCAAAAGGAGGCTATACCAAGGACTAATACCCCTGTAAATGAAAACTCTTTTCATGACATTATTGTTTTAAAATGGTTATATCTTTACACCCTGTGGATTATAATACATAATCCACAGATCATTCTAGTAGCTACAAGTATTTCCTGTTTATAACTTCACAAAGCTAAGCAGGATTTTCAGTGTTTAGCAGTGCACAAAATGCACTGCCATTAAGGTTGGCATGAAAAGGGTTTTTGAGCTCACTGTATAATGATACTTATTAGATACATGCAAGACAATGTAGACATTTTTAGATTAGAACACAATAGTTATAAACATGTAGAGTAGTATATAAGAACTTAAATCAAGCCACCAGAGGCCAGTCTTGTCCTCTTGGTGTTTCCTCAGTAACTATGTCATTGACTCACCCTCCTCCTTGTCTGAATGAATGACCTAGAGCCTTTAGTTTTTTTGAGTTTTTCCAGCAGGCTCCATCATCATTTGTATATAATGGGTCATGATTGCACTTGTGGGCAAGTACAATATGTTTATTTTCATGCTTGCCTGTATCCATTATTTCTGCAGTGCAACTGAAATGCAAGATGATTGAACCAGACAGAGCTCCTAGAAAAGCAGTCATTGATATTACTTCAGATAAATGCCTCTGATAGTGACAGAGAAACAGATTGTTGAAATGCATTCATGCATTTAATATAAGCATACAGGAATCAGCATCAAGGACCAGAAAATTCAGTCTCACACAGGTTTAAGTCAATGATCTGAGTGGGCATGCAAATTGAATGAAGACTTGTGTTACCAGATTTTTGTAGCTAGAGGTTGCTGAAGTGGCCAAAAAAGAGTGTGTGACATGTAGGCTTATCTATAATCTGTAGTTAAATCAAAAGGCCACTCTAATGAGTTCAAAAATTCAATCTGACTTCATATGGTAATTTTATAAACCTGCCAAAAACAGAGCAATCAGGACAAGCAGTCATGCTGTAGCATTGCTGAATAGATCATTTCACTAATGGGTGAGCTACTTGTTTTGTTTTTTCACTATACATAAGTGACTGTGATGTTCATGCAATGCATAGTGTCATGATTGGACCCATTTGAACCTTATTTCTTTCCACTGCTGACTCATATTTTTTCCATCATGTTTCATTCTTTCATTTGCTTCATTAGCAGTTACTGTATTTCCATAATGATATCATCTATGCTTGTCCATGAGCATTTTCTTACATATTTAAACTCATTAAGCTGACCTACATTAAACTCTAAGCTAGACTTATGTACCTTGTACCACCACATTATTTCCTTCAGCAACATACCTGGTCTAGCCTGTCTCTTGTCCCTCATCTCTGAGATGTTGTTGCACTCTCAAGGCAATGCTGTATGACATCAAACCTTGAAAGCTTGATCACAGTCATGGACCTCACTGAACATGAGAACATCTTTGTTTACCTCATATCCTTGAACCTTACCTTTGTACCCTCATTAAATGCCTTTTCATATTTATCCTTGAACTCTTATCAAATAAATCTCTTGTTCTCTGTTAGACATTTGACTCTATCTTTATTAAGATCCCTATCTAAGTCAAGCATAACAAAAGTATAGCTCTCTCTTTGAACAGGCTATCACTTAGTAAGCTACCATTTTACCTGAATTTTCCATTGATACTTATTGAAGCCCCTCTGCCTCTGACCTCTTAGATCTCAGACCCTTAGATTCTGAGATTCACCATTCTTCAAAGAAGGACTCTTACAGAAAGATTTTGATCACCTTCAGAACTTAGTTCACCACCTCTCTCAACTCACTGCTCATCATTCAGTGAACTGGAAGAATCTGTCATCCATTACAGGCATCTTCTGTTAAGACTCCCATTGTGATGTTCTTCTTGAAACTCACAGAGCTTAAGCTTAATCCTTCAATGGCTCTAGCACCATAGTGGATAAATGGTTCAATATAATTTCCATCTATCTGCAGATCAATAACAAGATGTACAACACAAACAAGAATGTCAGATACACCCTTTCAAAGGTTCAGCCAAAGCCTGGTTGAAATTTTTCTAATAGAAAGCTCTCACAAACAACACCTCTGACACTTGAATGGACTTTAAATCAAATTTGAAGCTGCATTTATTAAAACTGATGACATTGATGATTTCATCACTTAAATATCCACTTTCTGGATAAGCAAGGATAAAAAGAGCAAGTGAACCTCTGACATCATCAACTTTAATGCTAAGTTCCAAGCTCACATCTTTCAAATCTCCAATGTCACAGATGAAGTCCTTGTCAGCTTTTACCAGATTTCTATCATGCCTTTTCTTGCTCAATGTATTCACCAGATGAATATTATTCCAACTAAAATTGACAACTGGTATAAACATGCCATTACCTTTTAGAGACATTGAAAGTGAACCCCTCAAATCACAGAAGTACACCAAGGTAAAAGAAGCACCTTAGCTGTCCACATCCATAATTCCTTGAGGCCTTCTTATGATCCTGATATTATGAATGTCAACATTGTCTCTATAAAACCAAGAAATTTTCAAAGAAAGAAAGCAATGTGTTATGATATGTCTCTAATCTTCTTTTTTTTCCTATATTTTTCTGCTATTTTTCTGTTACTTTCTCAAACTCAAATGAAGGTCACATGTCACATGCTCATTTCAGAAGATTCTATGGCCTTCTGTGGGGTCTGACTCATCATGGTTCTATGACATTCCATGACCTTTCAGAGTGTTCTTCTGTCATGACACATTATAACTTCTTATGACAAATTTAGGGCTTCTGTCAATGACTCAGCAGCTTATATTGGCTGCCCTAAAGTAGCTGACTGATTATATTTCAAATATAGCACTTCTATTGGCCAGCTCTAGGGTGAGCTAACAGATCAGAAGTTCTTGAATGTTATATGACATTCTATGACCTTTTGTGGTTACTATACATGGATGACAGGACATAAACATGACCACACAGGACCTCTGCCACATATAAATGTCATGAAGAAGTCTTTTTATTTCAACAAGAATTTTTGAATTGGAGAACCTGAACAATGCAGGCCTCCTTCTCTCCAGTTTGTACACCTGTAGCAATATCTCATAAGATGAAATCCATGCAGATCCCTGTAGAATTTAAGGTCCCCACACATACTCTAAAAAAAAAACTATAAAAACCCATGCCCTTATCAAAAATGGTACAGAGGTCAACTGTATTGACTGGGAATTCATTTACAAGAACAAAATTACATTTCATTTGAACAGATCCTTTTCAGTCTGAAACCTTGATCTTTCTATGAACAAGAAAGAAAAGGTCTCCTTTTTCACCATGCTCTTTTTCAACATTAAACAGGTAGCCAAGAAAATCCTCTTCTACAGTGACCTTCAAAACTGTTGCAATGTTTGAGTTCAACTCAGTGCATGAAGTGCCCCATAAAATTTCGCTTAGCTTTGGTGGGACCAAACAAAGTAAAAACTCCTGGCTACAAATGGGCCTCTGGATCATGTGATTTGACCTACAGGCCGTGAAGATATGACCATATTAAATCAACAATACCATTGCAACAGTTTTGCATCTTTTGAGAGGCAAAGCAGAATCACATTGAAATAAGATGATATTTGGTCTCAATTACACAGACAATCAAAGATATACATATAAACAATATGTCTGAGTAGGAGTGTCAAAAGCTGATTGAGAGTATGCCTAGATGCAAAACTGTTGCAATGGTATTGTTGATTTAATATGGTCATATCTTTACAGCCTGTGGGTCAAGTCACATGACCCAGAGGCCCATTTGTAGCCAGGAGTTTTTACTTTGTTTGGTCCCACCAAATCTAAGCAGAAATATTGCAGGGCACTTCATGCACTGAGTTGAAGTCAAACATTGCAACAGTTTTGGAGGTCACTGTATGTTCTCAACTGTGAAAATCAGAATGTCATCCTTGATTCCTTCTGACTCAAAGCTGTGAATTCTGTCATCAACTGGGCCTGCCAAATCCTCACTACCTCCATGTTCCTGGTGAGTTGCAAGACTTATATATCACACATGTTGCCAACATGAAACAACATGAATTCCACTATTCTTCATCAATGCCTAAGCATAATATAGTCTACCATGTTCACAATGCTTGATTATTTAACTATCTACAGCATAAGGGTCTGAGCAGATTGGTTCACTCAGTGCACCACCATGTATGGTCATATTTGTTATGTGCACATCCTCTTAGCTTATGCATGGCTAATGTGTTGGGAACTGAAATTGACATCTAGCTCACCATCTCCACTACAAGCACAATAGCAGTGACAACTGATATGCACTGTCAGATAGTGTTGGCAATGCTCAGCTTATTTCAAGCCCTTGTGGCAACTCTCTTACAACTTACAACTGCTGTTAATCCACCAGCACAATGGGAACCAATACCATACATCTATCCTCTCTGGGTACCATTGGGTGTTTGAACTTATTGCTGGTTACCCCAATCAGATCTTATGTAAGCTGGGGATAAAGGTTTTCTTACAGCTTGTGGTTGAGCTCTGTGAGCAAGGTTATTACAATTCAAGACAGGTCAAATTAGAAGAGTGAGTTGCAATATTTTTGTATACTAGTGTTACTGGCCTCACTACCTACCATGTTGCTAAGCATTTTCAATGCTCAAACAAGATGGTCTCAAAGTATATATTGATTGATTTCATTTTCTGCCTGGCTTACCACTTTCTAGATATTTTCAGTTGATGATGAGCATCTTTGCCTCTCTGCTATTCTACACAAAATATGTCCAATTCCCAACTGGCAAGTCAGTCCCATCAGATATCTACTGTAATACCAAATTCTATCCATATTTTCACAAAGCAATTGGGGCAATTGATGGTGACCACATCTCTGCAGCTTCACCTGCTCATCATCATGCCCCATATTATAACTGCAAAGATTTTCTATGTCAGAGTTGTGCTAACAAACTCCTGAACAACTCCAAAACTCCAGAGTTGGATTGTGGAACCTTGACTTCACCTTATGTGATGCACCCTTGTTCCTAGTCTTGGTGGTTGGTCCCATATTTATTGGAGGGTCAGAGAGTTGGAGTTGAGTCATCTAGACTCAGAGAAGAGTGGAGTATCTGTCAGAGTTCGATGAAGAGTTGAGCATCAAGCTAAGTTGAAGGGAGAGTACATTGAGTGCTCAATTCAATATTATGACTGGAGATATGTACAGCAGAGATGGTACAGTATATATACTATGGTGTATATCAGAATTTTAATGCAGTCATAATGAATGAATAATGAAATGGAGGTTGGGAATCTATGAACTGGAGCTGCACACCAGTTGTGCAGTTTGCTGGAGCTGTGCTGCACAGGGATCAAGAAAGGTACAGAGCCTGGAATCTAACTAAATAGAGAACAAAAACATAATGTAAGGTATGTACAGAGGTCTGGAGGTGCAGAGAGGCATAATTGGTGTAAATACATCAGAGTGGTGAGTGGAGTTGGTGCTCAGAGGACTGGAGTTGTCATGGATTTCTATCACAGAATGCTCTATTTGCATGTGACTTCAAGCTGAGATAGATTTATTTGCTGACTGGCTGTAAAGGGTCAACATCAGACTCACACATTTATGCTGATGCAATCTCCTCTGATCTTCATGTTCCTGAGAGTAAATACCTGCTTGTTTTGCATTGTCACAGAAATTACTTGTTTCATACTGAAATATTCACTATCATCTTGCAGAGTGGAGTTGAGCATCTGTGTGGTGGTAAAAATCATTCTCTTCAGTAATCTTGTGTAACTATATATTATAGTCCATGAACAAAGGAAGAGCTGTTCAATTTTCATCATGCACTGTTGTAGAATGTTGTAGAATGTGGGTTTGGTGTTCTCAAGTGATGTTTTCATATTTTATGGCTTCCTTTGAAGTTTTCTCTGTGGACACAATCTAAAATACCTGCTGTGCTATGTACAATTCACAATTTCATTCTCAAGCACAACCCTCCAGAAAATGAAAATGAAGATGATAACTCAGATGACAATGTAAATGTTGATGATCCAGATCATGGTGGAATTGAAGATGATAATGACATTCTGGCAGAAGGTAATAATCAGGCAAAGATGTGTGATCAGATTACAGATGCAATGTGGGCAGATTATCAAGGAATCTTGAGAGAGCAAGGTTATCTTTTGGAAGTATCTGATGGCTCAGATGAGAACCAGACAAGTACACAATATCTAGTACAAATAAACAAATGACAACTATGGTGTACTAGGGCCAGCCAGACCATGTTGCTTTACTAACATTTCCACAGATACCTCTCACTTTTTCTCAGCCATTGAGAGAAAGACAGACACATAACTCTCCTGCATGGCAAAAAAATCACTGACTGTCAAAATCACATCATCATAAAGGCCAGGAATTTCCTGTAATGACTTGGTGACCTTAGAGATGACATTTAACTTCTCACAGTTGGATGCATTCTCAATAATACCCTGAAGTGAATTAATGGAAGAAGTGACAGTATTCATCACAACAATCACATTGTCTGAGTCTTCTTGCCAGTTGAGGCCTCAGAAAGCTGATATTTGGCTGCACTTGCCCTTGCTAGCAATGGCACTGGATACAGTGGATAAAGTGGCTGCAGTGGCAGATGTAGAAGCAGAAAGAAAACAAGAAGGGGAGCTGGGATGGGGTGACAAATCAGCTGACATGATGTCATGAGACTATTTGCTGCTTTTCAACACTGCTGTAGACCTGGAAGCAGTAGTTAGAGTTGAAACATCAAATATAACTGTCATGTTGATAGTGGCAATAGCAGATGCAGGTGTGCATGAAATGGTGAGTGAAAAGTGCTGTTGGTGAATGTAGTCTCACCTGCATTACTGGATAGATAAAGTGGGGGAAAAGAGAGACCAGCTTGACCCAGGGTATCATGCCAGAATTCACCTCCACTGGCACTACCCTCAAGAAAAATGCTACACATAATCTCCAATTAGAGCCCATCCTTGTTGTGAAATTGTTTCAGCTTCTTATGGAACCTGTCAGCTACTCAAGCATTGAAGATCTGGGCTAAGGGAATATCACATATGTTACAACCACCAACATTGTCCCAGGAAACACCACTTTTATGTCTTCAAAGCTAGATCTCCTTATAAATTGCTTTTATCAAGATGCAATAAATCAGTGTTTAATTCATTAGAAGTGAATCACACACATATGTCACCAAATTTGTACTGTACAGCTTGTATATCCTTTGGCTTTCCAATCAGAGAGAATTCCTTATTGATGACAGAAGCAATGGCACTAAAGGTAGCCTTGGGAAAGTTTTCCTCACCTCATTCTGCCTGATGTTCATACAAGTAATGTAACATAAGGTTGATCTCCTAATTGACCCAGTGACATTTGAAATGGTAGGTATTCTCAATCTGCTCCATATGATTCTTGATCAGAATAATTTGAAGGCCCACAATACCATCAAAGATGTTGTACAGGCCAGAACAAATAATGGTTTGGAGTGAACTGAAGGCAAGATGTGAGGCTGGGGCTGAATCAAGCATAAGTACAGTGCAACATAATTCTTGAAATGTTCAATCTCTGATGCACTGGCCATAAACAAGCCAAAAAGGATGCATGCAAAACAAATATAACCACACATGGTGGTGCACTGATTG
Source organism: Pulveroboletus cf. aberrans (assembly GCA_038094155.1). Taxonomy (NCBI): domain Eukaryota; kingdom Fungi; phylum Basidiomycota; class Agaricomycetes; order Boletales; family Boletaceae; genus Pulveroboletus; species Pulveroboletus cf. aberrans. The sequence continues at coordinate 11,467 of JBBPTO010000101.1, read as the reverse complement.
AACCAATCTACTCAGGCTCTGAAAGTGAGTCAGAGTTTGTTTCCTGCACCAAAAACCATGTGATCATCAACTATGTGATGTGATATGGCCCATGATTTGCTCTTCTCAGCTTACTGATTTATGAGAAATTCACCATCAGAATGACTTCTGCAACTGAACTTGCCATTGTGGCTGAAAAGGCTGAACCCAAAGTCCCTCTGAATATGCTACACTGAGCAACAAAACTGTCCCAATGTTTAACACATTTTGATTGCTGAGTCAATATCTGGAGAAATATTGATTCTAGACAATTTAACTCAAATACCATTGGAAAGCCCTTATTAAGGGCTTTCCATAAATATATAAATTAATTAGGTAATACTAAATATATGGTCAAATTAATCACAGGTACTCATTGTGACAGTTTTGTTGCTGGCTTCTGAAAATATGAAAATTCAACATTCCAGTTGGATGTTACATAAGCAATGAATCATGTGATCTAGAAGAAGTTCAACATCACTCAAACAAACACAAACACCACTTTTTTCTTCACATCCACCATTGTAAAATCTCTCTCTGTTGATCAAATCAACCAAATTATTGCATTATTGGAAATGGGCCAATCTACTCATCAAATCTCTGCTTCTACTGGCTTCAGCAAGTCTACCATCCAGAGAATATCTGAAAATCATTGTCCTAACCTACCAAAGTTCTCTGGAGGCTGCCCTTCCATCATTTCTTCCACTGATATGTGACATGCTATTTAACTTATTGAAATCAAAAATGCTGAAAATGCTGTCCAGGTGACTCAAACTCTTCAGGAGATCAAGAACCATCCTATCTCCTCCCAAACCATCCACCATCATCTCAGAAAAGCAGGAATGAAAGCTATGGTGAAGAAGAAATGTCCTTTTCTCTCTAAGCATTATAGGCAAGCAAGATTAAACTTTGCTTTGAGCCATAAGCACTGGACTATAGAGGACTGGAAGCAAGTTATATGTCAGATGAGACAAAAATTAATCACACTGAATTAGATGGCAGGAGATGGGTATGGAAAAAGGCAGGAGAGAAGTTAAGTAATAGGTTGGTGTAGAAAACAGTGAAGTTTGAGGGTGGATCATTGATGATATGGGGTTATATGACCTGAAAAGGAGTTGGAATGGCTTGCAAGATTGATGGTAAGATGGATGCTGAACTCTATATGCAGATTTTGAAGGATGATTTTCAACAAATACACCAATATTATGGGTTTTCCACAGATGACATTGTCTTTCAACAAGATAATGACCCCAAGCATACCAGCAGGAGAATCAAGAAGTGATTTGTTGACCATGGATATAAGATTATGGTATGGCCAGCTCAGTCTCCAAACTTCAACCCCATAGAACATCTATGGTTTCTTCTCAAAAGAAGACTAGCTGAGTATCCAAAACCACCTGGTGGAATGACAGAGTTTTGGAAAAGAGTGCAGGCAGAGTGGGAGAAGATTGGGATGGAGCAGTGTCAATCATTGATTGAGAATATACCCAGGAGAATTCAGGAGGTCATTAAAGCCAAGGAGGATACACTTCATACTAGTTTCTAATATCCTTGATATCAGCAATAAAACTGTCTCAATGAGTACCTGTGATTAATTTAATTGTATCTCCTGATATATTTGATATTACATAACTAATTATATATGTTTGGAAAGTCCTTGATTAGAGCTTTCTAATAATAACTGGGTTAAATGATCTAGGGTGAATGGTTCTCCAGACATTGACTGAACAATCAAAATATGTCAAACATTGGGATGGTTTTGTTGCTCAGTGTACATATGCTGAGGTCTTAATTAAACAATATTTTGATTATGTTTCCCTTGTCTTGCCCCAATGAATATAAAATTTCCCTTGATCATTCATTCACTCTAGAGGTGGAGAAAGTCTATCTTCTATCTCTAGAAGAGCATAAGGCCATCAAGGACTTCATTTCAGAAAACCTTGATTATGGAAAAATCAGTCTGTTAAAGTCACTTTCATACCCTTTCAACCTTTCAAACCACACTTAGAATGCTTGAAACAATAAAATGAATAAAAGCACTAGAAGTATCAGAAGCAATGCTTTCAAACTTTGAATCTCATAATCTTGGAAGTTTCCAAAAGCATGAATATTTTTCAATCTGGAAGCATGAGAATCTGACTTGAACTATGTATGTATTTTGACTTAGGAAGTCTCTACAAGTCATAAAACCCATTTCATGCAAACAGTACATTATTGGATGCATTTGCATTTCAAATACCTCTAGAATATTTCTATGTCTTCCATGCATTACCTGTGACTTTAGTATTATGTCATGCCCTTAATTCTATTCATATGTGATTGTATATCCTGTTACATCATGTCTATTCCACACACAACCCTTATGAGATCCTCATGAACATCTAGATTAGAGTACAAGAGATACATGCATGTACAGTATTATATAAAGGACAGCAATGCAGCCATCAAAGGGCAGTCTTGTTCTCTTGGTGTTATTTTCAGCATCCACAGCATCAACTTATTCTTTCTCTCTTGACTAGTGAAAGCAGCCTAGAGTTTTAAGTGGTGTTGATTTATATCAGAAAGAGGAAAAAGCAAAGGCCCAAAGAGATTAACTGACAACAAAACTACTTGAATTCTGCCCAAAGAAATTGACACATTCACAACTGGAGCTTGAGAAGTTAGTCTGAGATTGCATGGATGCCAGAGGTAATTCCACAGAGAGCATGGATGAAGCAGCAACAACACTACAGGTAACCTGGTCAAGAATCTGTAACATAGCATCAAGAACTCATCAAAACATCACCAACATGCTTGTACTGATGTGAATAAGAGCCAGGAAGAGCACAACTTCACTGGAAAAGAGCCCATGGATGTGAATGTAATGAAGACCATCTGTCCAGGCTGAAAACACAATACAGAGAAGCCAGTGCAAGAGCCATGAGACAGGCTAAGGTCCACTGCAGGTAGCAGAAGGTGGGACTTGATGACAAATCCTTAGTGAAAATGAGTAGGAATGAAATCTTACTAAGGGCTGCCACCACCATGACTGATGTGCACACCAAAACTACATCAAGCATAGAGCAGTGATGGAGCAGTGACAGACCAGTGACATTCTTGTCACAGGTAATTTTGTACAAGTACTGTTTGAAATGCTTGATTCCAGTTTCCCAGGCTTCAAGATAGAAGAACTCATATATATAGAATGCATTCAAAGCGAATTGAATGAATGGGTGTTGGCATCTGCATAGGTCAGTGTGTGATTGACCTAAAATTTTTTACAGTTTTTACAAATTTGACATGTAAAAATGGCAGTTGGCCTAACTTTACCCACCAAACAGCCTCTTTACACAAGTCAGATTCCACTGCCACAATAACACCTGTTCTAGACATTTTTTTTCAATCATTAATCCTGATAGGTATTTCTTCATATCTGATGCTTTCTACTTCCTTCTCATGTCAAAATTTCAAGCTTTTTGATGCTGACACTATCCTCCTACATCATCAAATTGGATATATGTATGCTGGATTTGGACTAATTAGATAAGCATGCAGTGTGTGTTACGATCGGACTCTTTTCCTCTCGCTTACATATGCATGGGTGTCAGTCCCAATTCGGACGTTCATTTCTTTTCACCGCTGACTACGATACCTTTACTCACCGTCCGATTTCCATCGCATTCTACGCGATTCCATTTGCTTCGTCAGCGGTTCCACCCTAGTCTATATAAACTCGCCCCTCTGTATTCGTATCTCCAAGCTAGACCTCCCTTTCGTGTACCACAATACACCGGGTCTTTGCTCCATCCTTAGCCCTAGTCCCTCATCGGGAACTCTTTGCTCTTTGAGACTTCGTAGCGCTCTTGAAGCTACGCTGTTCTAAGGGAAACCTTTGTTCACCTTGAGACTATCGATCTCCGAGGCAGACCTCTCTTCGACGATCGATTGTTGAGACTGAACGAGTCAGAACGACCCGTCCCCCTAGAACCTTTGTACCTCGTCCTCGCAGAACGCCTTGCCGCATTCTCCCTCGTCCTCGTAAGACCCGCCTCAAAGGGCTACGCCTATCCTTACCCAGGGTAGTCGTAACAAAAGGTCTAGCTTCCCTGTTGGCTACTACCTAGTAAGCCACCATTCCTCCCAGACCCCTCCTTGATACTCGTTGGCGCTCCCACCCCAACGAACCTTCTGACTCCAAGTCGGTCCCCCACGACCGAACCCCCTCTGACGAGGACGACTTCCTACCCACCAAGGAGGAAACCCAAGTCGCTCTCGACCTAGCACACCGTCTCTCCCATTCTGCATCCATTCCTCGGGTGCCGACCCCTCCGTCGCCAACACCCCAGCCACAGTCTGGAAGAATCTTTTCCCCTAGCAATCCCCTCGACCTGCCCGAACCTCGGGAATTTATCCAAGCGTATGAAACCATGTCTTCTTCCAAACCTACAGAGCTCAAGCTCAACCCCCCGGCCACCTTTGATGGCGACACCACTAAGTCCCAAGACTGGTTGGACACTGTCGCAACCTACCTCCTAGTTAACTCCGATGTGTACCGCACTGACGACAAGAAGGTCGCCTTTGCACTCTCGTTCATGACCCTTAGGTCAGCCCAGGTCTGGGCCAAAACCTTCAGAAGGAAGGCGGTTGCAGACAACTCCTTCGGGAAATGGTTGGACTTCGAGGAAAAGTTCAAGAAGTCCTTCGTCCGAGAAGACGAAGCCACCGATGCCTTGGCGTGGCTATCCTCCACACACATGAACAAAGACAAGAAAGGACACTGGACGCTGTCCATCATGGATTTCAATGCCGAGTTCCAAGCCCACGCTGCCAGACTCTCGGCTACTGACGACGTCCTCATCTCCTTCTACCAGCTCGCCATCGCCACGCCCCTTTCCACCCAGATCCTAGCTATGGAGACCGTCCCTGATAAGATCGATGACTGGTACAAACGTGCCATCTCCTTCCAGAAACAATGGGAAAGAGCCTCCCTCGTCCGAGAAGCAAGAAAAGGGAAAACCACCCCTTCCTACGCCTACATCGCTCCGAATCCCAGGCCCTCCCGAGACCCTGACGCCATGGATGTCGATGTCATATCCACCCCCCATCCCCAGAAGCTCACTCCCGAAGAAAGGGAGCGCTGCCGAAGAAAGAACCTCTGTTTCAAGTGCCGAAAACCCGGACACTCCGCGTTCAAGTGTAACGTCACCTTCGACGACACCTCCAGACCCTCTGTCAAAAAGACAACTAAGAAGGACCCTGAAGACCTCCCTGCATTAAAAGAGTGCAAGGAAGACGATGAAGAAGTGGTCGGAAGGACCACTCGCTTCTGCTCCCAGGATTTTTAGAACGGAGGACAGCCTTGACGTCTGTTACCTCCTACCCTGTGTGTGTGCCTGTAACTGTATCTCGTACGATGAAATCTATGCAGATCCCTGTTGAACTCATCGTACCATTGCACACCATTAAAACTATCGAGTCTCGTGCCCTGATCGACAGCGGCGCAGACATTAACTGCATCGACTGGGGATTCGTTAGGAAGAACAAACTCCCCACGTCCTGACTTGAAAGGCCATTCCAAGTCTGCAACCTCGATATGTCATCAAACAAGAAAGGCAAAGTCTTGTTCTCCACCACGCTCTTTGTCAGTATCGAAGGAATTGCCAAGAAAGTCCTCTTTTACGTCCTGGACTGCAGACGACAGAACGTCATCCTTGGATCGCCCTGGCTAAAGGCGGTCAACCCCCTCATCGACTGGTCCAAACAGACCTGCACCATCTCCGAAACCCTTGACGAGTCGAAAGATTTATACCAAGGACACGTCGCGGACCTCGAACGCCACGACAAGTTTTACCCCACCTCAGCTCCGAAGGAGACCATGGTTCATCGAACCTACGACAAAAGACTCTTTGACTATCTTCAGAAGGAAGAGGAATCCGAACTCGTAGGGATTGCTAAGAGGTACGCAGACCTCCACCGAATAGCCCACTTTGGAACCCGCTTCGCCCCCTGTGGCAGCCTCAGACATTAGAGGTTTGTCAACAAAGTCACCACCGCCACGGAACTTGCAGTTGCCGCCAACAAAACCAAAGGCAAGACGACCCTACCCCCAGAATATGCTGAGTTTTCGGACGTCTTCACGAAGGAAGCATCTGACCATATACCCCCATCGCGCCCCTACGATCACGAGATCCACCTCAATGACTCCTTCACCCCGAAAGTAGGGAAGGTTTACCCGTTATCCCCAGATGAGCAGAAGGCCACCGAGGATTTTATCCAAGAGAACCTTGATTGCGGAAAAATCCGCCCCTCGAATTCCCCCAAGCTGCACCCTTCTTCTTCGTCAAAAAGAAGGACGGTAAACTTCGCCCATGCCAAGATTACCGCTACCTGAATGAGCACACTGTCAGGGACGTGTACCCCCTTCCCCTTGTATCTGACCTCGTCGACAAGTTGAAAGACGCAAAGGTCTTCACCAAGTTTGACGTCCGATGGGGGTACAACAACGTTAGAATAAAGGACGGCGACCAATGGAAGGCCGCCTTCATTACCCATAAAGGCCTATTCGAACCCCTTGTCATGTTTTTCGGGCTCACCAACTCTCCTGCCACGTTCCAACGATTCATGAACTATTCATTTAGGGACATGATTGCCGAAGGATGGCTCGTCATCTATATGGATGACCTCCTCATCTTCTCCCCCGACCATGAGCTCCACGAGGAACGAACCAAGCGTGTTCTGCGAAGAATGCAAGAACTCGATCTGCACTTGAAACTCAAAAAGTGCACCTTCACCGCGTCTGAGGTAGAATACCTTGGAATGATCATAAAGCCTAGACAGATCGCCATGGACCCCGTCAAACTTGATGGGATCGCAGCATGGCCTACCCCGACCAAAGTCAAAGATGTCCGCTCCTTCCTCGGATTTGCCAACTTCTACTGGTGATTCATAAATAATTACTCCTCCGTAGCCCGTCCCTTGATAGATCTTACAAAGAAGAATCTCTCCTGAGACTGGATCCCCGCCTGCCAGAAGTCGTTCGATGAGCTGAAGGCTCTCTTCCTGGTGAAACCTGTGCTCCACCTCCCCGACACCATGCGACCCTTCGCTATCATGACCGACGTGTCAAAATTTGCCACTGGAGCTATCCTACTCCAGACCGACGCCAATGGAGACTGGCATCCCTGCTCCTACCTGTCGCAGTCCTTCTCCCCCGCCGAAAGGAACTACGACATCTACAACCGAGAACTCCTCGCAATCATCTGAGCACTAAAAGCCTGGAGACACTACCTCTCCGGCTCTCCCTTCCCCATCCAAGCGTTCACCGACCATAAGAACTTGACGTACTTCCGTCAACCCCAGAACCTGAACCGTCGACAAGCACGATGGCTTCTCAACCTTGCAGATTTCAACCTGAAAATGGTCCACGTCCCCGGATCCCAACTCGCCACTCCGGACGCACTCTCCCGTCACCCCGACCTTATCGTCGACGAAGAAGATAACACAGGAACAACCCTGCTCCCTGACTCCCTCTTCATCAATCTCATCGACTCTTCCCTAGCAGGCAAACTTGCCTCATCCTCGTCCTCAGACCCACTCGTCCTCCAAGCTCTCCAAGCCCTACAAGGAGAGGTACCCCCTGCATTCTGCTCCCGCCTTTCAGACTGGTCCTACTCCGAAGGAGTACTCACGTATAAAGGACGAATCTACGTCCCCCCTACCGACAACCTCAGACATGAGGTGCTTACCTGATGCCATGATCACGAAACCGCCGGACACCCAGGATATCTTAAGACACGACAACTCGTCTCCACGGAGTTTTGGTGGCCTGGACTTGCCCAATACGTAAGGAAGTACGTAGAAGGCTGCGCCGTTTGCCAACAAAATAAGGCAAACACCCACCCCACGACACCCCCTCTAACTCCAATTTGATCCTCGTGCACTCGTCCATTCCAACAGATCTCATGCGATCTCATCACAGATCTCCCCTCCTTCTCCAGCTTCGATTCCCTACTGGTCATGGTTGACCAGGGGCTTAATAAGAGGGTAATTCTCTGCCCCACTAAGAAAACTATTACTGCCAAGGGCGTAGCCACCCTCTTTTTTCACAAAGTCTTCCTCCGTTTCAGACTCTATGATAAGATCATCTCGGACCGTGGACCGCAGTTCGCATCTTCCTTCGCGAAAGAGCTAGGTCGCCTCCTAAACTACGACCTTTCCCTGTCCACCGCTTATCACCCCCAGTCAGACGGTGAGACAGAATGAGTCAACCAGGAGGTCAAAACATACCTCCAGATCTTCTGCGGCGCTAACCCTGGTTCTTGGGCGGACCAGATTACTCATGCTGAATTCGCACACAATCACCGCCCCCACTCTGTCACCGGCAAATCGCCATTCTACCTCATGATGGGCTATGAACCCCGTGCCCTACCAGTCGTCCTCCCCGACTCCTCGCTCCCAGCCATCGACCTCAGGCTGAAATCCCTGTCTGCAATGAGAGACGAAGCTCTCGCAGCCCACGAACTCACACGCCAAGTCATGGCTTCACGAAACAAACGTTCCTTCACCCCGTTCTCAAAAGGAGATAAAGTCTGGCTAGAAGCCAAGAACCTTCACCGTTCGGTAGCAAACCCGAAATTCGCCCCAAAAAGGGAAGGACCCTTTACGATTACGAAGGTACTGTCCCCGATCACATATCAGCTTCGTCTTCCGCAAGCATGGAAGATACACCCCGTTTTCCACGCTTCCCTCCTTTCCCTGTATAGAGAAAATACTGTCCACGGCAAGAACTTTCCAAGACCCCCACCGGAACTTGTAGAGGGTGAGGAAGAGTACGAAATAGAAAAGATATTAAAACATCGCAGTGCGCCGTCTTCACGCACGTTCCTGATCCGTTGGAAGGGATATTTGGCTGAAGAAGATTCCTGGATCCCAGAACGGAACTTGAAACATTCCCAGTCCGCCCTAGATAGTTATAAAAAACGTCATCCATCCGCTTTTCCCCTCGTAACCGTCTCAGAAAAATATTACCATGACTTCCTCCCCATCCACTGTTTCCTCAACCCTCGTAGATACCGTCTCCTCTCCCTCATCCATTTCTCCTAGCACCTTAGAACCTTCCTCCACCGTAGCCACCCCTGGCTGGACCACCACCACGTTTCCCGACGGTGAGCCCGTTCAGATCATCTCTGGTTCTGACGTGCCCACCTGGTACCACTCCCAGTTTGGCGACAACGTCATCTCCCCAATTCCCGCAGTCATCATCCCTGCAGTCGCCGCTGTTCCCCCGCACCCCGTAACCTCCGTTGAAGTCCCACCGTTCGCTCACAACCTTCGTGACAAACCCCCTAGCGAAGCCTACCTCGGATCGATGACCGAACGGCTGACTGACCCCCGTCTTACAACCGCAGTATACTCCCACCTCGACCTCCTGTCCCCGCTAAACTCCCTCTATCGAAGCTTCCTCCAGTCACGACGACTGTCCCTCATCGCCGAGGATCTCCTCCTCCCAGGCATCACCGACCAGATTGCTTCCCACATCGGACAACGCCTTGGAGAGATACAAGAGGAGTTGAAAGGATCCCTGCTGATGACAATGCATCAACTAGAGATGGGAGAGCTCTTAACCGACGTAGAACGGTACCTGAAAGACTTAGCAGAGTCCAGGATACCCCGCACCCCATCTGCATCTTCGGAACCATTGACTCCCGCAGAGCTGGCCGCTGTGGAATGGGCAGAAGCCTACTGGACCGGAAACGATGAAAGTACCCCCCTTCCTCGATCACACCCTCGCTTTCCCGAGGCTTGCTACATGTGCAGTCGCCTGGGGCACCAACGTATCTTCTGCCAGGACTATGAGTGTCCGATCTGCCACAACTTCGCCCCGGGGCATACCCAGATGCACTGCCCTTTTCGCCAGCGTCAGCTGACTCCAGCCTCATCAAGCTCGCCACCATCATCGCACAGTTCCAGAGGCTCACCATCTAGACGTCGTGGAACCGGCCGTCCTCCCGCTACCAGACCCTCCCGAACCCGACAAAACACCTTCAGACGACCTACCCCAGTCCCTCCGCCTAGACGATCTGCTTCCCCTCGCCATATGCCATCTGATGGAGATGAGGAATATACTGCAGAAGGGATGGCCAACATGACCGGCTCCCCCAGAGGAGGGTGTTACCTCGATTTCTAGTCCTTCATCGCTGTCTCGGACATACTAAGGGGGTAATGTTACGATCGGACTCTTTTCCTCTCGCTTACATACGCATGGGTGTCAGTCCCAATTTGGACATTCATTTCTTTTCACCGCTGACTATGATACCTTTACTCACCGTCCGATTTCCATCGCATTCTACGCGATGTAGGAAACTGGAGTTCCCTACAGTGATATCCGGAGTTTTCCCGCGGTCCGATAGCCCCTATCCTGCGCTCCTGCCAAACCCGAGACCATCCCGCTGCCATTCGTCCCAATCCGAGTCAAGCAAGTTGAAGTCCGAAGGTCAGTTTTTAATCCGATAGTCCGGACCCGAGTTCCCGCACACCGGACCCGGTGTTCCCGCGCCTCGGAAACCGTTCCTGCGCTCCGGAATCGGTCGGGTTTTCGTCCTTTTTATGTTTCCTTTACTGTACTTCGTTCAGGTATGCCCGGATTAGCTTTTTGTACCTAGGACTTAGTTCCTAGACAGTGTTAGGGCCGTTGCGGATGAACTCCGGAGATGTTGATAGGACCTTGGCTTCACCTTATGTGGTGCCCCACTATCCAAGTCTCGGGGTTGTGGTCCTGTATTTGCGGAGGGTCGGAGGTGCGGAGTTGAGTCGTCTAGACTCGGAGGAGGATTGGGATATCCGTCAGAGTTCAGCAGGAGCCGAGCGTCAAGCTGATCGAGGAGAGAGAACGTCAAGTACTCAATTCGATATTATGACTGGATATGTACAGCAGAGATGGTACAGAATATATACTACAGAGGAGCATCGGATTTGTAACGAAACGGAGGTCGGGAAACTAAGAACCGGAGCTGCGCACCGGTTGTGCAGTTCGCCGGAGCTGTGCTGCACAGCGACAGGGAAAGGTACAGAGCGTGAGATCTAACTAAATATGGAACAAGGTCATAACGTGAGATATATATGGAGGTCTGGAGGAACGGAGATGCATGTGTGGTGTAAACACACCGGAGATATGAGTGGAGTTGGTGCTCGGAGGACTGAAGTTGTCATGGATATGACAGACAGGGTGCAAGTAGCCACCACCATTCCTAAGCCTCTAAGTCCGGTTTCCTAAGCCTTTCCCTACTTTTCCCTTCAAGTCCCCTTCAAGTCCAGCAAATATAGTTGGTTTCCCAGCCCTACCGAACGGGGGGAAGCCAGACTCAAGTTTTCCAGTGTCCTGTGGACATCTAGTGAGCCTTTTCTATAGTCCTTTTCCCTTTCTTTGCAATCCCCTTGGGTCGAGATATACACTCGCACCCCTATTTCTTGC